>VZRR01003713.1:528023-753751 GCA_013398015.1 Oreocharis arfaki | reverse complement strand
CGGGCCGGGGGGATGCGGGGCGGTGCGGGGACAGCCGCGCCGTGCAGGGGGATGCGGAGCCCCCCGCGGGCGCCGTGCGGGCTCGTGGCAGCGCATCGCCCGGCAAATGGTGCCCGAAGCGGCGGCGGGGGGAGAGCCCGCTCGGGGAGCCGCGGGGCTAAAATTAGCCAAGTGCAGAGAGTTTAGGGGAAACAACAATGAAAAAGTGCATCGAGGGCAGAGGGTTCCCGGTGTCCGGGGCGGTCCGGGAGCGCCTGGAACGGGATTTCTTTAGCGCGGACAGGCGCTCCCTGCCAGGGCCCGTGCCGCCGGCCGCTGCCGAGGGGGAACGGATCGCACGGAGGTTGGAAAATTAGATCCCAGCCCCGCGCAGGATATCCATAGAAACGGAGATTAAAAGGATGAAATAACTTAATTTGTTCTAAACAATAATGTTGCTATAAATACGAACATTTTCCTTGTTCCCTTCCTGAAAAGCACAGAACATTTTAGCAGGCTCATCCCCTAACAAAACAAACCAGTGTTCACACACAGGCTGCAGATACCTTGCCCCCCTCGAAAGCATTCCCTGTTTTTACTCGGAAATGGCAAACCCACGGTCTGTACCTGTCCCCTCTGGAATCAAAAAGCTGCACAGTATTTTTCCAAATACAGATACTTTCGCTGTTTTGCACTTCATGTGTAAAAGAAAAATATCTCTTCCCCCCAAGTGAGTGATTGTAGATTTTTTTTCAAATTGTATTTGATCACCGAGTGAATTTAGTGCTCGCTCAAGTCCGTGGGCTGACTGCTTGGAAATGGCTCTGCCTGTCTTTGGAGAAGTTACGGCAGAGACGACAGCAGAGCAATTGCCACAGATTATTTCCCAATCTGCTGCCGGCCTCCTTTGGAAGAGCACCATCATTTCAGCCTCCATTTCCACTTTTTGCTGAGGCTGCTGCTTACAAAGATACTAATTGCGATGGCGGGTTTTATGTTAATGGGTTCCACGTAATGATCAGCCCGATGACTACAGACCTTCAGATTGTTGGTTGCCTGTACTGGGAATAAAACTAATGGCATTTGGTTATGAAAATGTCAGATCTCTACACGGTGATCTAAACTGGGTGCCCAATGAGACCGAAATCCAAAAGCCTCCACAGGACTGCCGTGGGGCTGGACCCAGGGATGCCCTTGGAGAAGGAAACTCCTTTTCCCTCAGAAGTGTCATGCTTTGAAGGGGGGCAGCTTCTTGTTGGGATGATGCTGGGGAGGTTTGGGGTGCCCGACTGGGGTCCCCCCAGCTCCGGGGAGAGGGTGTGGGGTGCTCGGGGCGACAGCCAGGGATGGAGCAGGGATGGAGCTGTGCAAGCCTCGAAATTCTGACTAACGCCGTAACCGGTTTGGTAGCTCTAAAATAGGATTTTAATCCTGGGAAGCATCATTTCACATTCCAGTGATCTAATCAAAATCCTTTCCTCTAATCTCTCCATGGTCCCCCCTTTCTAGATGAAAGAGGCTGGAGTTCCTGTCTTCACCCTTTCTCCGCTGCCTCCCTGTTCTACCAGTCTGTTCTGTGTCCAGGCAACTGCAAAAAGACATTTCAAAGGCTCCTGCCGTGCCATGTAGATGTTTTCTCTTGTTAGTTTGGACTGCAGGTGTGTAAGCCTCAAGGATGAAGTACCGTGGTGCTGTTTTAGGTTCGGGGCACGCAGTCATGGCACAATAAATCACATAGGAACGCTCCGCTTTGAACGCGCGCGCACAGAAAAGGGAAAAGAAAAAAGCATCTGACCTGAATCATTTTCTGGAAACACATCTGGTTAAAATCCAAAGTTTTAAATTGAGTAATATTTTAAAATACATTTGGTAGGTATTAAATTACAGTGTTATATCTGGTAATATTTATGATACTAATGTGTTAAGCGGAGGTTTATATCTGTCAAGAAATATGAATGATTGTCATATGGGGTAACAAATGTATCCTGATATAAATAACATTTTATGATATTTTTAACATTATTGTAGTCCCTTTTTTTGCAGAAGTTACATTATTGCCAATTTGAAATAAAAGCTCTGTGGCTACATACCGAAGCTTTTAGCTATGTAATTTTGGATAAGTATAAAGCACTACGGCTGATTCGGGGAATTACTGGGAAACCTTAACTCTGCCGGAAGACAAATGCTGAGCACCTATAATTCCTATTGTCTTCCATGCAGGATCAGGTCCCTTGTTTGCCATTTTGTGTGGCAGCAAGCCCAAGGAAATCTTGCTTGACAGCTCTGTTTTCTCAAAGTGCTGCATTTCTTCGGGCTGGATTCTGCAAAGATCCTGCAGGCTACAGAGCTCCTTGGAGCAAGTGATAATGTGCTTTGTGTTCCTGCTGAAATGTACCTGTGTATGATGGGAGAGGCAGCTTGGAAAATCGGGTGCACCCTGGCAAGAAGATGGTTAGAATAAAGTTTTCTTGGGTTATTATGCTTTGAAGAATCATTCTCATCTGTTCGTTTGAGGAAGGTTTTTCTAAAGTTAGATTTGATCTGTGTAAATGCTAACTTCTTCCAACAGGCTCTAATAGAGTACTGAAAAGGAAGCACAGTGGATTCGAAGTTTAAATCTAAAATGATGGCAGTAACTAGTAATGCTTGATACATCCAAAATATTTGGAAGTGTGTTGTACAGATTTCTTTTCAGGAATTGGGCGAAAATCACATTAAAATTTGTTACCTATTAATGTCATAAAATCTCACTGACACAGCTCTTTAATGAACATATTTGCACTTTGGGCCATCACAGGCAGTTGCTCTTGTTAAGCTTCACTTTGTCATGTGGAATACTGAAGAAAATGGACCTTTATTCCAAAGGTCCCAAACTGGCTGGGAGCAGTTCCTTAGTATGGCTGCTCCCCTGGGCATCAGTCTGCATTCATGAGGAGGTTTTGGGTGATGAGTCCAGTTCTGATCACTGGACTTAGGTTTCTCTTAGCCCTAATGAACCTGGCTGATTTTCTTGGCCAGGATGCTGAAAGATGAGGTGCTGCTTCTCCCAGCCCCTGTAATTTTTGGGTCTCTACTCCCAAGGATTGTTGGTTCTTTTTCTTCTCCTCATTTTCATGTAAACTGACTCCCAAATTTCTATCAGTTCCCCTATAAGACTTCCTCCAGAGCCTTCTCTGTACCCCTGTCTGCTCCTTGTCCAGCCCCTTCCCTCCTCACTTCATGGCTCTCATCTTTGCATTTTCTTCAGCTGATGTTTGTCCCTGGCTGCCTGGCTCCGCGTGCCTGTGCCCGCTGGAAAGGAGCTCCTCATTCCAAAATCCCATCTCTCTCCACTGTGGAAGTGCCCCTCTGTTTACCTTAAACTGGGTTTGAGAGCAAAGCAAGCTGTGCTGTCTGTCCTTTACTGCTCTGTGCCATTGCACAGAGAGATTCTGTAGGGATGGCAGAGGACAGAGACAGCCAAACAGATAATTTATGTTCCTGGGAGATTTAGTCCAAATTAAGATCAAAAATCATATATGTCTTCCAAATTGCAGATTTTTTTTTCCCAATTATTGTCAATGACTCTAATTCTGCTTGATTTATAGCTCTGGTAGTAGCCAGGGGTTTTGCAGCGCATAAATTGCCTGAGGATTTGGCCAGGGATGTGGACACTCTGACATGTAGAAGCTCAGGAAAACCCCTGAGCAGAAAATGGTTGGAAACAGGGAGAATAGCAGGGAGAAGTATCCCCCGTGCCTGCACACAATTACCTGGGTGTCCAGCTGTGGATGGACCCTTGTTTTCTCAGCCAATGCAGCAATTCCCACATTCTTTGGTAAATTGGGAAAGTTTTAGCAGAAATCATGTAGATGGCAGCACACGTGATCCAAGCACAAAATCCAATGATTTCTGTTATCCTGTGAGCACTGCACAGCTACAGATACACTCTGGCAGGTGGAAGAGAAGAAAGCAATTCTCACAGAGGGCAGGGACAACAGCCAGAATTAAAAGCAAAGTAAATTTGCGTGGTGTGGTTACTTGCTGTGTAACTCTGGAGGTGTTTATGAGGATCCAGCATAACCCACCACAGATCTTCCTTGAGGATTTGTGGATTAGCCCACACCAACACAAACGTGGGATGACACTGCAGTGGTGTCTCTGCCATGTGCAGCAGGAGTTACTGAAGACCCCAAAAGAGCTCCCACAACAATGTTTCTGTCAGATAGCTGCTTTTCTCACCAAATGTTCCGTCCAGATGCATGGTCGTGTTCTGGCCAACATCTGGAACAGCAGAAAGAATTAGAGGAGGAAAGGACCTATCAGGTTATCCACTCCCTGGAGCTGGAGTGAGTAAGTTTGATACTGAATTTCTCTCAGGGTATGGTTGACACCAGTTTTAATTTGTCAGAACTGTGCTTGCCTTCTCATCCTATGTCCCATGCACAGGATGGTGTCAGAGCCAGGGTTTTGTTGGATGGGAGGCATGTGGAATCCTTCTCTGGCCTCACGCTCCATCCAGCACTCTTCTCTCTGACTTAGGCTGGTCTTGATTTGGGAATTTATCTTTTCTGTCCTTTAAAGAGATCAGAAAACAAGTTAGTAGGTTATGTTCCCAGGAAAAATTCTCACCTTTTTTCTCACTTGAAAACTTTCATGTTTTTTACCTTTTCCTGGTTTCTCTTAGAGGTTTGGGTTTTGCACATCCTTTCATTTGTGGTATTTAACTCCTGCTATTCCTATAATGAACCCTCACCCACTTCATGCAGCCACTTCCTGACTTCAGCTTCTTGCTCTTCCCATCTCCCCCCTGCTCAGGTCCATTTTGGCTTTTCTTTCCCCTCCACTAACTCTGTCCCAGCGAGGTATTTCTCCCAGTTTCTGCTGAATCTTCAGGTCCAATATTCCACATATTACTTTAGAATAAGGAGCTGAAGCCTGCATTATTAGTTCAAATGCCTTTTTGTGTTCTGAACCTCAGCTGGGCTCATTCTCTTTGTTTGTGCCACTCTCCCAGTGGCAGGAGAGCTGGTTTAGTGGCTGTGGCTGGGGACAGGCTGCTGTCACAGGGCTTTTCATGACATGAAACAACTCCCTGGATCCTCCCTCAGTTTCTCCATTCTGTACAGCACCGGTGGTCACTGGGAGATCAAAATCTCGTGGTGGCTCTTGGGCACTGCCCCTCAAGGGCTGCAGGACAGGGAAACAGCAGGGAGGAGAAGGAGGAAATGTATAAATAAAGCAGCTCAGAGCTGCTCCCTCACCTCCAGTTCCCCTTTCCTTCCCTTCCACAGAAGTGGTGAGCGCAGAGCTGAGCTGCCTTGGCAAAGGAAAGAGAAGAAAGGTTTTTCTTTCACTTTCCACTCACAAACACTTCATGTGGGACAGAAGAAGGGGACATCCCTCTGCTCCTTTCCTCCAGCTGGGCTTTCTGGTCCCATTGTCCCCTCCTTGGTGGTCGCACCCCTCGGTGGGTCCCCCACAGGCACCTGTATTGTGATCTGTGCTGTTTTGGGTGTCTGAGGTGGTTTGTCCTCCAGTAATGAGGGTAAGGTTTCCTTTGGGGAAGCACATCTTTTCTTAGAAACACAAAGGCTGTGACTGACTTAGCACAACTGTGATTTCCTGCAAACACAACTGTGTTTGGGGTGGTTGCATGCGAATGCTGGGGAAGGAGAAACAGTAATTGTGGATTAATGCAGAAAGGGAGAAAATAGACACCCTTAGAGGAAGCCCAGAGTTCACTGCAGCTGCCATATGCTGGCAAAACTGAGGCTGTGTCCCACAGGAAACATTTCAGTGTGGAGAACCTCCTGTTTGCAGAGAGAATACCTGTGCCTGTTGTGACACACGAGTGAGCCAGAGTGCTTGGGGTAGCACATCAATCCAGTCTTTCTTTAGCAACATCTAGGAAATAAATTGGGTTTTTTCCCCCTGGTGTTGCATCATTTCCTATTTGGTGTCCAGATGGTGACAGATTACCAAACAGGGGGAAAAAAAATCCATGTAATATTTTGTATCTAAACAGTACCTTCTTCTTTGGAATAAAGAGATCCAGTTTTATTCTGGCCATGATTCTCCACATTTATGTGCTGGCCCTTGTCTGCATCTGCTTAGCATTATCCTGGATTGGGGCTTTAACCTGCTATGAATCCAACGAAATTATATGGAATTGATGGGATCACTGTGAATTTCCAGGGGTGTAGGCTAGTGCAGACCACATCCTATTAATCTTGTTGTGTTCTTTCTGTAAATAAGAAGCTGGATTCAGCCCAACAAGAGTAAAACAAATTGAAAGCATTCATAAAGAGAAGTAAATGGCTTTAAGATGTAAGAATAACGTGTTGGTGGGTTGTCTCCAAGAATCCAGTTTTTAAAAGTACCAAAGCACGCACAAAACTTTAGTTTAACGTGTTCTTAAGTGGCTGCTGTGTGGGGCTGGCTGCTGAAGCAGGGCCATGGGCATAAGACCTGCTTTCATGAAGGGATTATATAAAAAATTTAAAACTGCAAGAAGGAGAAAAATGTTCAAGGGCAGCCAAGCTGGAGGAAACAAATATAATTTAGTTGTGTGAAGTATTTATAAATGCAGTTTATGAACATGTATGAAGGAGTAATTTTTTACTTTTCAGACTGCAGCTGGAAAAGAAACAATTACTTATTTGTCCTTTTCAAGGATTTTTAGAGAATACTTTGCAGTTTGGTTATTTATTTTGACCTGCTTTTTCCTTTTTAGTAGCTTATTATTCTGTTGATTATTTCAGATTAGCTTTTTGTGTGTGCTCTTCTCTATTTGCAATTGTTAGGAAAGCACTTACGTGGTTTATCTGAGCGTGGGAATTGGTTTTAAATTTTGTTCAAAGTTTCAGACTTTCACACGCGTGGGCTACCAAATTTGATCTATCAGTCTCACTCCTTGGTTCTCTTGCATCATCAGAATAAATGTGAAATGACACAGAATGCCTGGAATCGCAATAATGCAGTGTAACAGAACTGACTATCAAGCTTCATATATAGATTAGATTAATGCATAAATCTAATTTGATATTTTACATTACTGGGCTAATATTTTACAGATGTAATGCCAAGTTGTTGAGTAAATGAAAATCACGGAGAGTCCAATTCTGAAAGGATTACTCAGGCAAAAATCCCTGCAGTCAGAGGGAGTATTGCCTGAACGAAGTCTGCAAAATTAGAACTAGAGCCATATTCCCCAAACAGACAAGCAGATTTATCTGTGAGATCTGCCCAGGAGTTGAATTCTTGTAACAATGAAAGATATATAGGGAAAACGAGCAAGTAGGTAACCTGAAATATAAGGAGAGACTGATAAGATCACAACAACCCTGAGCAAGCACTTGTGCGGTTGGTGATGTCAACAGGAGCCCAAGTTGTTTTAATAAACTTGTTCATAGTTGTCCTATGGTGTGTTTTATATACTGAAGTACATAGATCACGTAAGAGTTTAACAAGAAGAGGATTCATATTAAATTTGCACATAAAATACCTCCATGAAATATGTGAAATGCTTTTCTTTTTTATATGATTCCAATAAAACATCGATCATAAAACTCTGCCCTCCTGCTTCTTCATATCCAGTTTCAGCTGTTGCTTTGTGTTTAGAGTTGGAACTCATGACACTTGGCAGATATAATTGTGGGACACTTTTAATTGGTGAAGAAAGACCCTGGCTCTGCTTGCTCGCTCGGGGGGTATAAATCAGGAGGAACCCCACCAGAGCTGGTGAAATGTTGCATCTCTGCAAGAGGCTGTTGGGCCAAGTGATATAAATGCTTGCAGCTCCTGTGGAACGTGCAGTCGTGTGGCTGTTTACAGCTGCTCAGGATCTGCCCCACTGGCTCGGATGGAGCAAAGCCAGGGATGATTCCTGCCCTTTACCATGAGTTTTGCTCAGCGTTTTGCGCTGTAAATTCTCCTGACTCTCGCTGCCAAGCTCAGCTCCCTCCTTCACAGTTTCATATTCTGAGTGTGAACTGATACTGGTGGAAATCCAAGGGTAAAAAAGTGGTGAGTATAAAGCACAAATCTGTAGCCTGGATCTGAGAGGAACAGCTTGACCACAGAGGAAGTTATTTGCACAAAAAGTATTCAAACAGATACGCACGGTTTACATGTGTTTAGTAAATCTTGTCTGAAAACTAGAACCAGCTGTATGGTGTGTGGAGGCCCCGGTCCCAGCCCCTCCTGAGCACTGTTTCATACATGTGGATGATACATTTCCAGTCACTTTTTCCATCTTTTAATTTGGGGGCTGTTAGGGACTGAAACATGAGGAGAGAGATTCCCATTTCTGTCCGTGGTGCTTGTCAGCATCCTCAGGTAGCTGCTCACAGCCCCTGCTCAGGGAAACATTCCCACCACAACCCCTTCCTTCCCTCCACCTGCAGCCCAGCAGCAGAGGTAGGGCACAAACCCCCCGGGGTGTTCAGGGGCACGAAAGGAGCTTTTCATGCCAGGCTCGCCATTATCCCACGGCATTATCCTACATGACGGCAGCGAAACCGATTGAGCCACTCGGGTTCACTCCTAAATGAGAGGCAAACCAGGCCTGAAAGCTAAATTTGCATGCCAGATTAAGAAAGTTGTAGATGCAAGCAAGATCTTTTTCCTTTTTTCCCCCTTCTTTGTGTGTGTGTGTGTGTCTAACTATGCAACAAATTTTGTAGCTGAAATTTACATACTTCTTGATTCATGAAATTATGAGCAGCTGCTATTTTGCTACATTCTTAAATTGAAAAGGCAGCGAAGAAAAGAACAGACACATTAGGCAAACTCCATCTGCCCCTCATGTCTATCACTTCCCTTCACTCTCTCCTTTGCCAAACAGGATACAATGGCATAATCAGATGTCTTGGTTTGCCTGGGAGAGTCCCCAAATTCATATAGCTGTCGTCTAAGACAGGATTTTTGTTTTTCAGACAACTTCTTGACATGGTCTCTTGTTCCCCCCTGAAATGTGGATACATATTTACAGAGGAAACGGCAGAACACAAAACAGCTACAGGGAGAGAATAACCTTCAAGATGGTTTACAGGCTTTCAGAGGTTCCTGGAAGTCTTCAGACATCATCTTTGGGACCTTAGGGTCACTGAGAATTAAGAAGCTTTCCTGTTTTTATTGGTTTTTTCCTCTCATCTTTTTATTCAAACTACAGCATGGAAAGATTTTGGGGTAAGAGGGTAAAATACAGGATTCATAAATAGAACAAATGGGGTCATTGCTACCTTTTGGCATGTACTTGAACAAATCCAATCTACAGGTAGCTCCATGCTTGGAGAAAGGAGTTCCTTTTGGACATGAGAACTTCTAAAAGTCTGGCCTTTACTTCACACTAAATACCACTTTACAGCTCATAACACTACATTTCATCATGATGTAAATGTTTTAATTTTCCAGTTTTGGATTAAAAGATGGAAGCTCAGAATTTTAGGCCTATTTAACACCTGGTTAAACACTTAACAAACTTGTAACAGCTGAGTGCATCCCTGTTAAGTGGAGTTTTTTCCTTTTTGTTGCCCCACTTAAGAAACAGTCATTGTCATTCAGTCTCATTAACATAAATAGGTTCCCTAGGAGATGTCCCATTAAAGTGGCCATCCCTATTAAGCATGTCCCAATTAAGTAGTGTTTATTGTATGGCAGGTTCCAGACCTCAAAGCAGAATAATTTTCAGTTCCTAGAGGGGAAAAAATAAGTCAAAGAAATTACATATTTAAAAAAGGCTTAAATTGATACAAACTGATAAGAGCCCAAAAATGAAAAATGAGGGCTGACACTTCAGCCTTTTGTTTACCCTGTAATGCTGCTTTTCTGGTTTTGAGTTAAGAATGTAGCCTACACCCTAACTATGAATTTCTTGGCTTTGATTTGATTGTGTCATAACTTAATGTTTTATGACTTACAATCACATTAGTCATAGGAGTCACTCAAGTTTAGAGATGATGGAAAAGACATAGGGGATAGACAAATCCATACTGGGGAATAGTCTTGTGATTGAAGCGGTGGGCTGGGACCCAGCAGAGCCAAGCTCACTGTCCAGGCCTGTGCCAAATGGTTCTGCCTCACTGAGAGCAGAACTCCAAGGCTCTATTCACAACATTATTTACATACCTGAACAGACATTTAAATATTATTTTGTGTGCTCCTGTGCATACATAATCTATTTTGCTCTTAATCAAGGTGGATTTAAGTTGGGGGCTTATTCGAGGTGTTAAGAGACAAGCTCTGGAAAATCTTCCTGCGTTGGCTGAGGATGATACAACTCAGTGTCTGCTGCCAAAGGCTACCCCTTATCCCCCAAATTATATTAGTGTCAGCCACTTCAGCATAAAATCCAGCTCTTTAGCACAAACCTGCCTTCAAAGAGCTGAAATTACTTGCCTTGATTTTGACTCAAAGCAGGGGAGAAGCAGGCAAGTATCTCCTGTCTGTGCCGTGTCTGGGGGAGGTGACCTCCAGCACAGAGACCGAACAGGGGAGGAGGAGGAGAAGAGGAGGAGGAGGAGGAGGAGAAGAGGATTAATGCCATCTTCAACAACTGAAAGGAGTGCAGCACATTTACACTTCAGCCAGGGCATTTGCACCTGCATGAACAAGACATCCCTTGTGTAGCTTTACCCCAAGTTAGACAACCTGTCCTTCCTCTGAAGGAGAAGTTTTTACCTAGGTAGACTTCAATAAATAAATGAAAAAATATTCACGTTCCAGGGCCATAAACTGAAATCTCTTCACGACAGGACCTCCCGAATTTTCCCCACTACAGGTAAAAATGAAAATTCAACAGATTCAAAACTTGTCAGAAAATGGAATTTTGATGTGTACAGAGATGACTTCTCTACATCACTTTTTTTGGTGTTTCAGAGAAACAGACAGTTTGAGTCCTGCCAACTTATTTTCCTTATTTAATAGAATCACAGAATCATGTAAGTTGGAAAAGAACTTTGAATCCAGGTGTAAACCCAACAGTGCCAAGCCCACCATTAAACCAGGTCCCTAAGCTCCATGCCTGGAAGCTTTCAGACTTCTGAAAAGCAATGTACACCTGTTAAATACTTTTCCTTAGTCTCAATAATCACTCTTTTTTAAAAAAAGAATTATCCCTGGAGTACAGTTTCATATCAAAAGATGTGAACCATTTGCACAATGGTACACAAGTGGTTCACACATTTAATACACAGCCCACGCTCTGAAGAACCTTAAGATTCCTTGCATTAAATAAGAGGCACAGTACTTCAAAATGAGGGTTTGTGAGTAGGTGGTAAAATTTTTTCTGGGTCACTGAGTAGTGGCTGGGTGCTTTGAAAGCATCTTGCAGGAGCCAGGTAAGCTGTGGTTGGGCGATGCAGGTGTCCTACTGTGGTCAAATCAGAAAGAAAGACTTCTATCCTTAAGGCAGTAAAGCAATTACACCTGGTATCCTCATATCTTACTTCCAGTAAATAAGTGTAGAACAATGTGGCTTTGTAGTGCCCAGTAATAATATCAGGAGTCGGCAGCAAGAGCCTCTGAGAGTCTTTGTAGAGTTTGCTGAAACCCTACATCGCTCTGAGCAGCAGAAATCCTCACAGTCACAGTGCTCAGGGGCTCATCTCAGAACCTAAATACCTGGCTTGGTGTAAAACTCCCAGGTCTGTATGACCAGGGTGAGGATCAGCCCGGGAAGGTCACTCTTGTTCCTCGGAGTGTCTTGTTTGAGGACAGAGGTTGTGCTCACAGCTGTACCCCTCTGCAGGGAGTGCAAAACCAAACCCCAGCTCCAAAGAGCTGCTGCCCTGAAGAGAACTTCAGTCCCACATCTGAGCTGGATGTTCTGGCTCTCCAATGAACCTGTTCTTTGTTAAACAGCAATACTTGATCACGCTCCAGTTAGAAGTTGTGTCAGCATTTCTGGTGTGACACCGTTTGTCTCGGGCTTAGGACTGCCCAGGACTTCCAAAGCAGGAGCCCCCAGCAGCAGAGGAAGGCTCCAAAGGGCCCTGGTGCAGAAAGGAAAGCCCAGCCATGTACCTGTGTAGAGACTCGAGTGTATTCTTTCAGCTCTGACACAAATCAACTGCAGGGCACTTTGACACATCCCAACCTTTCAGAGTGTATTTTTTGAGCTCAGCTCATTATCTGAGCCTCCATTCAGATGCTCTCAGCACAGATGCCTTCCTCATCAGCTCTGCACTAAAACATACAGTAAGTGAAATTCTGCCATATGTTAATACATATGTTTCAGTTTCAATAAGCATTTGATGCAGGGCTGTTTTTATTTTTTTTTCCCAGGCAACAGAAATTACAGAGTTTATACTATTACCTTCCCTCTCTATTTAAATGTACTAGTGAGCTTAAATAAACTAATTAAAGTAAGGTTAGCTACGTGCAGCCTAACCTGTCACAATGGTGGGAAACATGTATCGATTCTTAATGGTTCAGCATTTATCTGGTTGGTCCAAACCAGCTGGGGATGGCAGAGTCAAACTGTCTGAGACTCTCTGTGATGTTGTAAAATGATGGAGAGGCAGATAGCCTGGAGAAAAGGTGTAACCGGGATTTTCACTTCATCCCCACCTCAAATTTTCCCATCTGGCATATCACAACATAACGATGTGAGTGATGTCATCAAACTGGGAGAGAGGATCTGAATGGGGTAGTTTTCTCCTTTACTGAACTTTGTAAACTGGCCACAAATTGTAATTAGCAAGTGTCTGCAGTTTATTCCTGGCAGAGGCTCAGTCCGTTTTCCACGGGCTGGAATCAGTCTGTTTAGCCACGATGATTCTTTTTGTTTGTTTGTTTGCAAATAAACTCTTGGAAAGATCCTGGGCACATTATGAGATTTACAGATCAGTTGCTCTGCACAAGTACAGTGCTTTTACAGCAGTGCAATACCTCTGAGTAATGCTTTTGATTTAACTAGAGCTACCCTAGATTTGCACCATTGTAGGAGCCAGATTAGGCCCCATAACTCAGACTTGAAAGCATCCAAGCAGTCATGAATGAGAGCAGCATTTGCAAGATAGAACAAAGAAAAACCAGCCAAAAAAAAAATATCCAACTTACATCAGCTTTGCCTGCTGGATTCTTTGCTGTACGGCTAGAGAAATATCCAGGCAGACCCTCAGCTAGCAGAAGCTGGCACAGCTTTGTTAAAAATCAGTGGAGCTTTGCTGATTTATATCAGCTGAGAATCACTATCTGCCCCGATGACAAAATGAGGCATTGAAATAGAGTGGGAAGGCAATAGGGTTTATCTATGGTTACAGCATTAAAGCAGCATCATAAGATAAACTAATTTTGTCTAAAGCTTTCCAAAACTGAAAAAAAAAAAGAAAAAAAAGAGAAAATAAAGAAGGTGTCTGTGGGGATACAGTACTGACTTGGCTTTCTCAGTGTTGGCTTCTGATCACTGTGCCAAGACTGGCATCTTCCCTTCCCTCAACAAATCAGCATTGCTGCTGCAAACTCTTCATTGACTGCCAATGCTGTGCTACCAATAATTTACCACGATTGAGAAACGTCTCTGCTTTCACTCTGCACGAGAGAGTTTGCTCCTGCATGCCTGGATCTGTTCAGTTACTTACTTTATGAACTTTATTAAAAAGAATCAAAGGATTCTTTTGGGTTCGTTTTTCATAAAATGTCTCAAGCATTTGATAAATAAATAACCTTCTACTTAAAATGGGCATGAATTCCCTAAAGACTCAGCGTTACAAGCAGGTATGTGCCAAGCCCAGCTCTCCTCCAGGGGGATGTATATATCTATATACCTGTAATTATAGGCTGATAATTATATAATTCCCTCTATGTATATCATCATTTGTGAATAACTCGGTAAGCTGGCAACACAGAAGGGCGGGACTGTATCATAAGCTAATAAAAAAAAGCAATTATATTTTCTTTCTGATCCAGTTCTCACCTTCCCAGTGAGATTGGGGCATTGTGCAATAAGTGAGAAATGAGGAACCTCGGAACACTTGGAAGCGAGATAAGCATCCAAATGCCTGACTCTGTCATTCAGAGCTCAGCTGAACTGTTTCGCTCAGGAAATTATGGGCTGCCATGGGAACAAAGGTCCCTTCCCAGATTACCAAAAGGAGTCTGAAGTGGGTCAGAAATGTTATAAGAATAGGCTTTCAAATGGCATTTATATTATTTTCCAGGTTAATACATGTTTGAATCTAAGCACTAAGGCTAATGTGAGCAATGTCATTTCAGCTTTCTGTAACCCCTCCTCGCTGTCTGTGCAGTTCACCCCCAAAATGAATCCTGGGCGAAGCTCTCTCCACAGCCCAGCCTGCATCCCTCACCTCTTGTTTTATAACAACTTTGCAAACAGCTCAAACAGGGACCGTTTGTAATCTGTGTTGATGCAGAATCCTGCAAAAAGTGCTTTTAGAGCTGACATATGAGAAATCACAAAATTTTACATAAGCCTTAAAAATCCAATAAATTATGAACAAGTGCTTTTGTTTTCTAATTTACAGTGTTCGTGCAAGTCTCTAATTCCTTTCCAAGATGCACAGCAGTGTGTCCTCAGTTGAACCCCAATGTACACCCACTACCTTACCCTCCAAATCCTTGGGACAGCTCATTCTCTGAAAAGCCTGCAAGCAGAGCCCAGTGTCAGGGTAGGGTTGAGCCTCCAGTACGTAAACCAGAAATGGAACAAATCTGGGCATGCAGGAGATAATTTAGTTGTGCAGAATGAAAGCACCAAAGCTTCTCAATTCTGGTGAGTTATTGGTAGCACAGCACTGGCAGTCAGTGAAGTGCTTGCTGAAATTGTGTTGATTTGTCAAAGGAGGAAGAGAAGCCATTCCTGGCAAAAGAATTCCATGTCATGGAAAAGAGAGAAGGGCAGCATTGTACTTATACAAACAGTCTGTCCTTAGAGCTCTAAGTGAAAGATATTTTTTTTCTGGAAGTTCAAATACTGGGAGCACAGATGACCAGATTCTCTGTACCATTTATTACAGGGACTCCTGTCCCTGTGTCCCAGGCAGAACTGCTTTATGTGTGAAATGAATATGACTGGAGTGGGACAAATGTAGATGCAAGCTCTCTGTTTGGAGCTGTGCTGGTTATCTCACTCCTAAGGCCCTACTCAGCAGAAACCAAATCAGTATCATCAGATAGTTTATTTGCACTGGAGTCTCTGTGGCTGTTGCACTCCTGAGAGGGCTGTGGGATGCTTTTCCTATTGTGTCACAATTACTGCTTTGCCCTGCAACCAGAAAAATCATAAATGAAATGTGGCTCAATCCTAAAGGTTCTGCCTCTGGTTCAGCAAAGTGGGGAAGCATATCCTAGATGCAAACACCCGAGGATCAGGGGGGCTCCTCATCAACTCATAGCTGAGCACGTGCTTGTTACTTTGCTCACTTTGCTGGTGATGGGAGGTTTGGATGAAACTTGAGCTAAAATTTCTGGTTTGGCTGATCTGTCCTCTAATCAAGGAGGCACCACAAGGGAGAATGCACAGAGAGAAGGAACAAAGGTGCCCGAGTTTTGGAAGAGATAAGACCCCCTCGCTCACGCAGTTACAGTCCATAACAAGCTGACAAGGATGACCCCAGCTGTACCTGCAAACGGTCTGTGTATTTCACTCACTCACCTTTGGGAAGGTTTCTCTTGCCAGTGAGCTGCCCATGTTCAGTTCATACCTGTATTTGTGGGCTCATGCTGCTGTGTGTGTGCAAGGGAACGCTGCAGCCACTCCTGAGTGTTACAGGAGTGAAATGTGAAAGGCAGTTTTCCCTGCCTTGGACAAAAATGATTGCCATGCTATTCTACACCTCACAGATAATTAATATATCAAAGGACTCTGAAAGCCTATACTTGGAAAATAAGCAGTTCTCACTGAGGAATATGTCCACAGCCCTATAGGAAAAAAATCTTGTTTGGATAATACTGAAGTCTGAAGGACTGAAAGTTGGCTGTTGCATGCAATAGAGTAATTCAGTGACTGAGAGAAGTCTGTGTGATAACATCTACTGAGAGTGGTGCACTGTCAATTCAGAGCACACCCTGGGATAGGTACTGAAGTGGGTTTTATTTGAGAGAGGGTTTTTTTAACTCTTTGGGTCAATAAACCTAAGTTGGCCAAAAATAACTTAAAATCTTTCAAAGGAGTATGGCAGACATATACTTGTTACCGTCCCAGAAGTCAATATGATATTCACTGAACAGGAGTTAAATACTGTGCAGGAACAGGGCTCACATGTTCCTGCTCCTATAAAACTCTGGTTTATGCTCCCTCTCATATACAGGGTAGTAGAAAATGCCACAGCAGCACTTCCCTAATGTTCTATGGTCAAGGACACTAAATGTCTTCACAAGCAGGAGTGAATATTGGCAAAAAAAGAACTCAGTAAAAAGGTTAGGAATGAATATGACAGTATAACATATGGGAAAAATTTCAGACTCAGTTGATTAAGAAAGTTTGTGAAAAGTGTCCCAAGTTGTATTTATTTCTTTGTTCAAAATAGACTAGATTAGTAGCAAACATTCGATTTTAAGAGATATTAAACAACCTAGAGATCCTGTTGAGTTTATATCAGTAATAATTCCTAGAAAAATGTATATAGTCACCATAAATATGAAATTTTAATGTGCTATTCTACTCTTGAAAAAGGGATAATACACATCCTAAAACGTCAAAGTTTTGGGTTTTGTCAATATCTTTACTAAACAGACCAAAATTTGGCTGCGAAAATTGACTATTGTAGAGCCAGTGCAGCTCTGGAGGAGCGAGAGAGCATTTGCACATCTCCTGTCTCACCAGCAAAATTGTGAGTGTTCTCCTCAGATCCATCTGTTGCGTTTTAGTTTTCAGCTGTCCGAGTTCAGTTAACCAAGTCTGGCATCATTCACCCCTTTACTAAATCATGTGTTCAATGAAACTGTTCGAGGCCAAATGGACTTTGTTTGCACGGCACTAACGATTCAGCACTTTTAGCAGAAATAAAGGAGTGAGGAGTGAATACTCGGAGAAATAATTGTGTTTTGTGCAAAGCTCTCTCTGCAATTCCCTCCTGTGGTGGCAGGAGAGAACGATACAAATCTATCTGTTCCCAAGGTGAATTGCTTGAGAATCTAATTTTAGTAGGGTGGGGGCATTGCTGGATGGGGAAGGTGAGAAGTTTCTCGCATTTCTGAGGGCTAGTCTGGGCTAATTCCTTTGTGCTTGTCGGGAGGTATCAATTCCTGAAAAGGGAGTTTCCTTTCTCTTTCCTGTGACTCGCCAGGACGGTGCCTACACGCTTAACATATCTACATACGGGCTGCCTTCCCCGCCCGCTTGGTGCCTACTGGCCCCACTCCCTTATCTAATCAAGGTTCAATCAAAGTTAATTAGGGATCTAGTTTTCTGTTCCTGCATTAGGCGTAAAGCAAAAGGAGCTCCTGGGCATATCTGATCAAGGAGCTGATCTGTGTTATAACTATGTAATAACTGGCACAACTGTGTAATTACAATACAGCCCTATCTCAGGTTACATCATTATCATTATGCTTAACACTAAAACAAAGTGTGGTTATCATGATTGGTGTCAACACATTTGTGATGTGCCACCCAGGAAGAGGAGGATATACACATGTCACCCAAGCCCTACTTCAACCTGGAGAAAAGTTTATTCCTGCACACAGGGCATAAGGAGAAAAAGAAATGCACAGAGCACTGATTATTGGGGGTTAGCTTTAACTTTCCTTTAGCTTTCCTCTTCCCTTCCTCAGCCAGACTTTTACTTGTCAATGAGGGCTCCACTCTGGAGTCACTGATAATAAAATGTAATCTACCTCCGGGTGTCTGTAGTCTATTTCCACAGGGGAGAGATCTGCAAAGTTCCAAGAGCGGTGTTAACTCAAAGGCTTTGCATCAAGAACGTATTTTTTAGTTCTGTTTTTCTGATTAAATGATAGTTTAACGAGCTAACATGTATCTATAAAAAGGAGATGCTGTGGAACTTGTAAGAAGTGCAATTCACTTGAAGAAAAGCCAGTATTGAAAATACCATTTCTGCATCTTCTGCTTCTTGCTGAGTTGAGTAATAAAATATTAGAAAAGCCATATTGCACAGCTTTTAGCCGCTAATATTTGTGTGCAGTCTTAAATATCAACAGCTTCAGCCATTTTTTATTAATGATAGGTCTGGATGTGATTTCTTAGCTAAAGACAGCTTCCTTAGCTTACCTCATATCACGGCATCTGGTATCTCTAATTGGAATCATTTTCATAATAACCATGAGCAATATACATTACCATCTAAATATGAAGGCTGACTGCAATACAGACTTGTCTACAGCTTTTTAAGTAGCCAGGATCCTGTCCAAAGCCCCTCAGACTCGAGGGAAAGGCTCCTGCCGATCCATCTTATCTAAATTAGGTGCAACGTATCAAAAAACTCTCCAAGACTCCATATAGGAAAACAGAAATCTATTCAATATTAATAAGTTTCAGTGCAACTCTGTCAAATCCCTCCAAAGGTGGTGTCCCATTCTGTCACTAAACCAGGCCTAATTCAGTCAGGATTTAGATACTTGCACAACTTGAAATGCCAGAGTAGCTCTGTGGATTTTTAGGGAAGCTCGAGGCATTCAGTAGGTTGTCTCTCACTAGTTTCCTACTTATGAGTGCTTGGTCATTAAAAATTCTGCTGTTTCGTTAGTAGTAATAGAAAATTACCTAATTCATACAGAAACACACACTCAATACTAATTTTTTATGGTGGTATGATCTTGTTTTGAATTAATTTCAGAAAAAACTTGCACCTATGTAACAATCATAAGTTCCTAAGGTATCCACAGCCACAGTCTTCAGCTGCTCATTTAGCAGTAGACATTTATGTTACACTCAAAGTGTAATGTTTTATATTCATCACAATCAGCAGTTCTCAATAAGATAAAAATTCATTAATTCACCTCAATCTGGAGAGTTTCTCCAAAACGGACCAGAAATCCTACTGTCAAATTAAAAGGAAAAGAAGGGATTAGAGTCCCCTAACAGGGTTTGTTTAAACTGAAATTTTACATAAAAAGGTGCAAATGCTTTTAAAGAGAACCATCCCAGATTGCATTTTCTTGCCCTCTCCCATGTAATTGTAAACAGCTTTGATTTCAAAGGGAAAATCAGACAATTATTTTATAATGAGAGGTGTGGTCTAGTGATTCGAGCATCAGACTGGCAGCCAAAAACCACTGGCGTTTTAATCCTGGCTCTGACACTGACACCATCTACTGCCTTGGGCTAATCACCATGGGTTCGACTGAGATCTGCTCCTTGTGGGTGCAAGGGGCAGGGACAGCTGCAGAATTCCTGATTCCAAGCTCCAGAGGTGAGCAAGAACCTTCCTTGTGCTGCACCCAGCTCCTGCCCAGCATGTCCCTGAGCTGAAAGACACCATCCCTGACCAGAGGAAGACATTAAACCCACGCAATGTTCACCTCGGGCAAGCTGAGGTTCAGGAAAGCCATAGCTGCTAAGTGCTGTCAATAAAAGCTTTAAAAGCTCTTTGCATAAGCATATTTGAGTAGGTCTGTGCTTTGAAGACAGCCTGCTGCTTAGGTCGAGGGGTGAGTAAAGCCAGTCTTGCATTTAGAACACTCCCGACACCTGGGGAGATTTTTATTTCCTTTAAGCACCTTGTAGTTAAATTTTTAGTCATTGTTTTCTTTCTTCCTGTGTGCGCCCATCCCCCAGTGACCCCCAGCTTTCCCCTGTCCTTTGCTTCTCACTACAATTCCTCCTGTCTCATTGAGTTGTCTGATTTCTTATCCTTGATTAATACAAACACAGACAAAACCCTCATCCTTGGGGATTTTAATTGGAAGGTTGATTGCCTTTTCTTCTCTGCTTGTACGTTTTCCATTGCTTCAGCTTCCTTGAGGTCCACAGACAGAGTTTCAATCTCCCCCTCACATTCACCATCATGTTCTTGATCTTTGCTTGCTTGGGGCTCAACTCCTAATATAAATGTTAGGCATCTTGCCATTTCAGATGACAGATCGGCTCTTTGATGTGTCTAATTATGATGGAGAGGGGGCAGAGAAAGCAGGACCTCCTGAAGCCAGGATAAATTTGCTGTCCATACAAACTCTGAGCAGCAATGTGTCCCTCTCCTTCCCCTCTGGTACGTGACAGCATGGCCTCAAATCCTGCTCCACCAGAAGGAGTTCCATGAACACCCTGTACCAGGGAAGATTTTACTTTTGAACCTGTTTGATTTGAAAGAGGAAATCTGGCAGCGGCCAAGATGCCAGAATGATAGGGAGGGGTAGAAGAATGGGGAGTTCTACCTCAACTTTGCATGGCAAAAGGAGAGGTGGCTGCCTGAAAGCAAGCTAGTGAGAGAACCTCGCTCCTCCACCTCACCTCACGCTCACTTTGTTGCCTGCACAGAGCAGTAGCAAACTGACACTCAGTATTTATGTTGGTGCTTTGTAAAAGTCATCAAATTCAACATCACAACACCTTTCTACGCTGAATTTTCAGTTTGGTTTTAGGGATGCTGTTCATAGAGAAGAGCTGTGCTGCTCTGAGGGCCAGAAGCTTTGGAGCACAGCAGGTTTCAGTCACTACTCTTGCTCGTAAGTAATTGAGACACACTGAGTAATTGAGTAATTCGGAGCATCCCATACCAAGCTCTTTCACTTTGCTTAAGAACCAAACTTGTGGTGAAGCAGGAACTGGACTCACTCTGGAGTTTGTGACAACCAGAGCTGAATTCAGCTCTCAGCTGATGTCCAGGACTTCACCATCACCCGCCTCTATGTCTGGGGAGAAGCCCTTGCTCGATAGAAGGGAGAGAAGATTGGACAGGCCATTTAACACTGAAACCTGTCTAAGGGCCGTACTGCTGAACCTGTGCAGCTCCTCTGGCACACGTGTTTGCCCACAGAACACATGTACAGCTCCTACCTGTGCTGCAGAAACGTGGCTGCCCTGCTCAGACCGGGGCTCAGTTGAGTTGTGTGCTTTATAAACACATGAAAGGCCATGGTCCCGGCCCTGAGGGACCCGAAGTCGTTAGCAAATCTCACAGACACTTCTTAATATGAATTTATTGTTGATCTGTCTGCCCCAGAGCTTGAAATTCTTTATCTGCCAAACAGGCACAGCAGGAGTTTCAGCATTTCTTCCATTATAATACCCAGCTAATATGCTTCAAGCCTGACCTACAATGATTATCTCCTGAGAAGAAAGTTTGGTTTAGTCTTCCTCCTATTCAGCATTCAGCCCTTGATCTTTCTACCAAAATGGGAAATCAGTACTGGTGAAATGAACGCTGATCAACACTGACAAAACCTTTCACCTCATTTCTTGCAGTAAACTGGGGTTGCATTTGTGCTGTTGTCCTTGAGCAAAGTCTTGAGTGGAAAGTTTCCTCCCGCCTCTCTTACCCCTTCACTTTCCAGAACAAACACAGAAACCTGCTTTAAATGAAGCAGCCCTCAGGTGAAGGGAAGCAATGTTCCAGTCTGCAGAGTGACAGTCTGAAAGGCAGCAGGGAAGGGGATCTCTGTGCAGCTGTGGTGGAGGGAGAGCAGGGAACATCTATCAATATTTACTGAGCAGCAGTGCTTTTCCTTTTGGTGTTTCTCAGCCCTTCCTCTTCAGAGTCCTGCCCTGTAATAGCTTTGTGCTTATTCCTGTGCATTGCCAAGCAAGAAACCCAGTTTCTGGCTCTGATCTTTGTTGACAGGGCTGAGGAAGATCGTGGAAGCCTTCCTCTCCATGAGTTCTCTCTACACACCCCAGAGGAGAGATTAATAGTTTCTGAAAGCATTTCCACCCTACAGAAAGGTCACCAGAGTCCTGGGGAAGATGAGTAAATGGGGGTTCATCAAGACTATGAAGTAACATGGGAGGGACCTCTTCCAGCAAAAATATTGCCAAAAAAATTCTTAACAGTGGCAATTTCAGAGGAGCTGGAGGTAGGCAGGTGATGTTCTGGGTTGTCATTTTTCGCACAGTGCACCACAGTCCAATCACTTCTACAGGTGTGTTTTTTAAACAGTTCTGTTTGCATCAAGTGCTTGTCACTGTGTGGCCTGTGGGACGTGTTGATTAAGGCTGTAGGAGAATATATCCCTGTCATCTTATCTGCCACAGACAGTCAGCAGTCTTTTGGATGCATTTGGAGCTGTGAGTTTGGGCAAGATTTTGCTTTAGTTATTTTATGCCAACTCTATCACCTTAATATTTATTGTTCTGGTTCTGGACAGTACTGCTAATTAATGTGTTAGATACTCTTGAGTATCCTCTTAGTGTTTCACACATCTTTTGGGGCCTGATATACTGAGACCCTTAATCCAACAGTATTTACTTCACCATAAAGTAGAATAAATCTACCAGGGAGACCAGCAGGAGTTCAGCTGGAGCAGTGGAAAAATCTTCTCTTTAGGTTTTCCATTCCCTGATTTAGGCTGGGGTAGCTGCACTGCCACGTGTGCTGTTTCTAAGCAGGTTCCATACACATGACGTGCTCAGATAGGTGCAGACACACAGCGTAGGGCATCATCCTATGTTGCAAAATCAAACTGCCTATGCTAACATTCATTTAAAGGCACAATGTGAAGTAGTCATATTGCTGAAAAGAGAGGGGAAAATGTCTGGAATGGACTGATGCAATTTTGTCAGATTATCATAAACTCCCAAACCTAAGCTACAAGAATAGCTGATCCTGACAGATGCTTGCGGTTGGAGTGCCCACATAGGGAGAAGTCTGATTATGTGTCGGGTGGGAGGCATAAAGACAGAAGAAAGTTGATTTGCTTTATCCTGTCAATCTAATGATTCACTTTGCAGGTCACACTTTATCTACACACAATGTTTATTTAGACAATGAAACCATCAGTGTCATTGATAGAATCTAACACGCCAACAGAGATATTTTACTTTCTTGATATTTTTTATTGTTGCTGGAGCATGTAATCCTGCCACAGAAGCCTTTCTATGGAAATAATATTTTGTTATAAGCACTATCATCGTGTATTGTAATTATTATTTTGTTTTACCCTGCCCACACAGAAAACTGTTTGCATTATATTCCATTGAAAGATACATTTTAAGTTCTCTCTGGTAGTCATGAATAATGTAAATTGACAAGAACTATTATGGAGGCAGGTAGACAAAGAAACAGAAAGTTAAGTGGTTTCCTTTCTTTTTATGGCAGAGTGACATTTACCTGTAAGTGCATTTGATTTTAACACAATAGGATGAGTCTCTGCTGTGCTGGATTAGGATTGAGGCATGCGGAGGAGTTCAGATAAAGAGTGGGCACTGAGAAATGCCCTCGCCAGACCTCTCTAGGGAGGGTACTTCAGCAGCAATAGCATGTCAGAATGTCCTTTTTTTTTCAGTCCTTGCATCCAGCTGACAAAATCTTTCCTTGTTTCTGTATCTGTAATTCCAAGAGATCTCTCAGTGCTTCCCACAGCTGTCTAATACTTTGTGCTTGTCACATCACTCTCCAAAAAAGGGTCAATGTCACTTTCTCACCCTGACAGACAGAAAAACCACAGCAAAGAGAAGCTGTAGATGAATGAGGGTCGCTTGGAGACCCAGGACCCCCTCTCCTGGTGTGTGTACCCACGGCCCAGATTGGTACTGCCTTTCACATTCCAGCTACAAATGTCATCAGTTCCCCTGCCCCTCAGACTTGCCAGAACTGCACTAGTTGGGTCTAACTCTCCTGCAGTTACACTGAATTTAAATCAGAAATAACTTCAGTGGGTTGGATTCTCACTTTTGTAAACGAGAGTGTTCCCCCTAAAACCAGTAGAGCTCATTTTTAGTTCTGAGAAGGTGTAACTGCTCTCACATCTATAAACATCCCACGAAGTATAAAATACTTTATTTCTCTGAGGTGACACATTTACTACCCTCCCTGATGCAGCTTTTCCCTGCAGTGTAACTTTCCATGTCTGCAAGGTTACACTGGGTAAGAGGAACAAAAGCCATTTGACCCTTTTCTCCAGTAAAAACCCAACCAACCAAATAAACAAAAGCAAACAAAAACCCAAGTAGACATCACACCGTGATGAAGATATTCCCTTCCCCAGGGGAGTCACAGGTCTGCAAGTGGAGAGCTGAGGTCCTTCGGGAGAGCTGACCTCCCTCTGCTTTTACAGAAGAGCAAAATGGAGTATTGTGGTTTAATCTGCCCATATTCCTTGAAGGAAAACTTCAGAGAACATTGTCCAGGCTGCCTCCCAGCGCTTTTCCACTTTTGTGATCTCTCCCTTAAGCTGCTGTGCAGGAGAAGGACAGGCTCTGGCTGATGACAAATGTGACCTGTCCCACCGAGTTATTGTTGCTCGCTATGGGGGATAAGCTTTTGCAGTCCTCTGGTTCCTGGTGACGTAGTCCAGGGTGCACACACACACCACAGTTGTGTCTTGGGGCTTCAAATGCCTTTATCTATGTCATGCATTGGTTTTTACAGTTTGCTATGAATCACTGATGCCTGCTGGGAACGCATACCCGCTTCTGGTTATTTTTATTACAATGTTATAATGGGCACAAGGACACTTAAAAGTGGAACAACTGAGCATCTCTTGGTAGCCAGTGCTGTGCAACTCTCCTGGGATGCCTGAGAACACTGAGTTGTGCTGCTGAACTGTCTTACTGTAGTGAAAAGAAATTAATTCCAAGATAGTTGGAGTCCTGTGAAGTAACTCTACTCACGTGAATGATGGAAGAGTAGCTCAAGCCCCGCATCAAGTCCTGGAATACGTGCTCAGAGCCCTTGATAAGCTGCAGGTTTCCTCAGTGGGGGTGGATCAGTCATTTAGACATTCTGGTTGTATTTCAGCTGTCTCTGTTACATGACTCCACGTCCTGGGATGTCCAGGAACTAGTCTGGAAAGTTTTGTGGCTGCCTTCTAGCCAGAATCTCTTGGTCTGATGGCTTTCTTCCCAGCAGTAAATCAATGGGCAGAGGCATGAGTGTCAGGATCTCCTTCTGATGAGAAACTGAGACATAGCTTGGAAAAACACCTGGACAGCAGGTGAAGAAAAAGGGATTAATGGCATGCTGTGTTACGTCACCATGCTGATGTTGCCAGGATGAGTACAAAAGATATAAGGAATCCAGTGCAATGGAAAAGGGGAACATATAAACCCCAAGTTTGTTAGTAACTGCTTGTCAAGGGAGTGAAGGTTTCAGCTTTGAAGGACAAATATTTCTGTACTCAGATAGACAAACAGGGAGCAAAGAATCCAAGCTGAGAACTGCTGGGCACTCAGCTCCTTTGCCATGAGCATTTAGTGTTCGGTGATTCCTGAAATGTTTGCTATGGATCATGAGCATGTTAAAAAAACATCACAATGCTCCAAGAAAACAGCAAAGGGGATGGCTGAGATAAACAATACTCAATATAAAACACCAATATCATCTGGAGTTCTGATAGCTCTGGAGGTCTCAGAGTGGACTTCGTCACCTCCAGTTTAGAAGGTCAGGCACAAGAGAAGAACTGATTTGCTCAAGGCACACAGCCAGCAAGTGGTAGAATTGGGACTAGAAACCAAATCTTTTTACTCTTTGCAGGAAGTAAACAAATAAGTTTGTGGTAGCTTCAAAAGACATGGCTACAAGAGGACTTGAAATAACTGACCTGGATTTTCTAACCCCATTGCATAGGCTTTGGCCAGGTCTTTGGATTCTGCTTTGTGCTTTAATTCTCCTGTGCCACTGCACAAAATGACAGTCACTTTTACAGGAAAATGTTAAGCCCAAACTCTGCCTTTGGGTACAGAAGGAAATCGCAGAGAAGAGAAGCCACTGTGTCCAGCGGATCGGGATAGTGGCCATGTGCCAGACATCATCCTTTGTGGTAATAACTCCTTTCCAATGGCAGCCTGAGCTATTTGCCTGTCATGATTTGTCTTTTTGTGCTTGGGGAATGCTGGCTGACCTTTGTCTTTGATGTTGCTCGGCCCTTTCCCTGCTATAGGGCAGTTCAGAAGGCCGTGACCACATCTGCTTTGGCTGGTTCTGTTATCAATTAATTTGTCCTGCCACATCAAAGAGCAGAGATAAAGCTGTAGCATTTCCTTACCACAGATTTTTATCTTCACTCCCCAGTTCACCTCACAACACACGCACCTTCCACCTCCACAGCAAGCGGAGAGAGAGAGAGACAGACAGAGAAAGAAACTGAAATGACATCCTAATAGCCTCCCTCGAGTGCTGATGGCACCTGGGTCTCTGTGTGCTGAGCCTTACACCCACTTCCAATCTGGCCTGGCCACAGCCAGGCGGTTGCTTACTCCCCCAACAAGTTATTTGTTTTTCTCTCTAGACAAATCAGTGATGTTAGAATGACAAATAGCAGTTATAGCTTTGCACTTAGCCGAGTATAATTTCAGCCCATCAGTACCATCTGTCTCCTTCCTTGGGCTGCAGATCCATTAAGCGACAGCCAGGGATCCTCAAGGACAAAGAGCCCAACTCACACGGACAGATATTTGAGGGGTCAGAATCTGTGACTCTGTGCCCTTTGTGGCTCATTCCAGGGGTGAGCTAGAGAAAATGAAGACGGGACAGAGAACCTAACCCAAATTCAAACTTCCTGAGCTGTGCCATGTTGAGCCTCGATTCTCCTTGTCCAGGAATTCTGTGCTGAGATCGGTACTAAACACCATCCAAACTTATCTGAAGACCTGTGGGGGTGGTGCTGTTTGTTTTGGCTTCGGGACAGCAGTCAGGCTTATTTCTAGGAAATTTTGTGTTCATTTACTACAAGTCATAGAAGAGGTAGGAAAATGCCTCTGCAGAGTAGGTATTAGTATTATTAGTATTAATACTGAACTTTAGTAGTAATAAACTAACCTAATCTCACCCTGTAGTTCTTGAACTGACTTGTTTTCCAAGGAACAGTTCCTCTTGTCTTATGGGACTCACTAGGAAAAAAGATGCTTAATGAAGATTCCAATCTCCATCAAATTTCAGGAGAAGATTGCTTCTATCCTGATTAGGTCTTCCCCTGTCTCCAGAAGTGTTCTCTTTTCCATCTATGACCTTTCAAATTCCCTGTTCCCATTCTGCATGAAGTTCAAACTCCTCTTCCTCATTTTGTCTGTTGTCTGAACTGTCTATCAGTAATTTATCTGTCATCTCCTCTGTCTCTGCCTCCTGTTCACCATGTAACCTGTTGAAACCTGGCCACAGAAAATAAAGTGAGGCATTTTAAAGAGTTTTTAGAATTACTGTAACGTGGCGCTTGTCACAGCAGAGTAAGAAGGCCAAAGTAAAGTACTGGGCTGAGAGCAACAAGCCAAAAGGAAACACCAGTGACAAGGATTTGTCTGCATGAATATAAAATAATTTGTTCGAAGTCTTTGGGCACTCGCCTCTTAGGAGCAAAATTCCTATTTAACCACACCAAAAACTGATCAGATTTGTGAAACAGCTCAGTTTGCTGAGCACAGTCAGAGTGTTATGTGTGTGTGAAAATCTGATTTTTCTGTCACCAGGCATGCTGGGGACTGGGTAGGACCAGCACCTAGAGATCTGTATTCCCAGCTTTGGCCTCATGTCCTCAGAGTTTTCTGATTTAGTTGTTTTCTCTACAGGCTTGCCTGCTTACTTCTTGTTTTCTTGTTCTTCTTGCTTTCTCTTTTTCTCCTTTTCTTCTTCCTTTTTCTTTCTTTCTTTCTCTTTCTTTCTTTCTTTCTTTCTTTCTCTCTTTCTCTCTTTCTTTCTCTTTCTCTCTTTCTCTCTTTCTTTCATTCTCTCTTTCTTTCTCCCTTTCTCTCTCTCTCTTTCTCTCTCTCCCTTTCTTTCTCTCTTTCTCTCTTTCTTTTTCTCTATCCCTTTCTCTCTCTCTTTCTTTCTCTCTTTCTTTCTTCTCTTGTTTATTATGTTTTCTGAGGACTAATTTGATCATATCCCAAAACATGGAGAAAAATCAGTTTTGGAACCGTTTTGCACGTGCCATGAAAAAGCCCAGTCTTCCCCAGCGTGGCTGTGAATGTCCTTCTCTCTCATTGACTAAAGACCCTGTGTACCTTGCAGGATCAGTTGCATTCAAAAACCTGTCCTTTCAAATTTGTTTAGGTAAAGTGCAGAGTGCAGATGATTCCCAGAATAGCTCCCCTGGCTTCATTTGGAATGACAGCAAAAACAAATCTGGACTTAGCTTTTCATCTCAATGGAAGGGCACACGAGAAGCAGTGAGAATATGTCATTGTTCGTAAAGGACAACGTTACATGAGAGCGAGCGCAGGAGAGAGGCAGGGAGAAGGAGATTTTTCCTCTCTGCTAAATAAGGGCCATTTTGAGGTGTGTGAGGACAGCGGGGGTCAGCGAGTGCTGGAACTGACTCTGAACTTCTGGCAGAACAATCTCCTGGAACTAAAACCAAGAATACCTTTATCTTCAGCAACCTGCCGGGAGATGTTCCACAGCCAGCTTTCTCCACAAGAGCCAGGTTACAGTGTCTGTACATGACAGCAGCTGAAGCAAAAGCTTTTGTCTTTTAAAACAGACTGGCTCACACGCAGCAGAGTAGACTCAAGCCTGATATTTAATATCAGACACTGTGCAAGAATCCCTTCGTAAGAGAAGAGCCATAAACCATGAGATTATTTGCCACAGAACAGGGAGATGGTGGGTGCAGGTGTTCACACCCCATGGCTAATTAGAACAGGAATAGATGAGTTACAGGAATTAGAATTCCTTCAGTAAGGATCTGCTCTGCACACTGGTCTGTTTTAAGCCCCAGGTACTACCAGTGTCTGGGCCACTTCACCATGAGCCCAAACTGTTTGGCAGATGCTCCTTCAGCCTCATTGCTTCCCCATCCTAGGGAGGGAGGAAAGACTGAGGTCCCCATTTGCCAGAGAGGTGGTTGCACTGAATTTCCACGTTAATTGCCTGCACACACAGTCAGTGTCAGAACCAGAAATGAAGTCCAGGGGTCCTGATTCTTCGTCCTCTCCCATCAGCCATGGTCTCCTGAGCTCGCTTTACCTGCGGATCAGGGGTTTTGTGGGCAACTACAGAGACAGAGAACAGATTGCCCCCAAATGGGGTCTTCAATCACTCAACTTTTATCACTGAGAGACAGTAGCTTCCCTCCCTACCTCCTTGAAAAGCTTTTAAAATAAACAAAGGTACATTAGAACAACAGCCCTTCAAAAAGGGTCCCTTCCTCCCCCTTACCTTCCTTGCTCTCCTGTCATTAAGCAGAGCAGAGCCATCCTTACAAGTGACATTTGGACAGATTGACTTAAGCTTTTTACTTTAAGCTTTTCTTCCTCCCATTCAGGATCATTTTCATTCATTTTTCAAGCGTTTCAAAATTTCTTTTGCCAAATCCCTAGATCAGGTGATTCAGAATGAAGCAACGGGACTTGTGCCATTCTGATAAAAGCACAATCCTGAAGCTTCCCTACTTTTCCCACAGCCCCTTTCTGTTTACTCCTTAACTCACTAATTCTGCTGACAAAAGGAGAAGTACAGCAGGAGTCATAAAGGAAATACCACCTTTAAAAGGCAGTTTTATTTTCTTACCACAGATACTACCTTGCTGGTTAAACCATTGAGTAATTGTATTCTGGGCTTAGTGTCAGTGGGTCAGATTCTGGTTTGAATTTTATCAATAAAAACAACCACTCCAGGGCAACCTTTCATAAATATTCTTGCTTTTAAACAAGTGTGCTCTGCTGCTTGAGGATGCCTTCCTGAACCAAATCCTAACCCAGAATTACCACATTAATGTCAGTGGAACTGACAGGTGACAGAGCTCAGACTCAGAACTCCCTCACAAGGGTTTTCTCTCTCTCCCAGCAGCAGAAAAGCACCGAGCAGGTTTAATACAACCCTCCCAACTTACACTCCCTGCTCAGCAGAAGTCTGGGAGCTTTGCTGGGTAGATTGAAGATGCAGTAGCACAGATGTGTGTCTGAAGTGAGGATGTGCTGTGCTGCTTGTGGACCCTGTTGCGGCAAGGACTGAACAAAGGTCTTCTTACTACCCTCTTATCATCAGCTTGGGCAAGGCATTCTCTCTATCAGACCCTTCTTCCTTTTTTCTCTCGTTCTTATCTGTCTTGCTTAATGGCAACTGGAATATTTTGGACATTTCCTCAAGTTCTGTATTAGCTCCACCTAAGGAAAATACGGTCTAAGTCACCTCTTCAGGATACACAGAAGGTGGAACAGAGGGTAAGTTTTAGGGATGAAGGAACAGCTGAGTGATGCCAAGTGATGTTCACGTTACAGAATGGTCACATCACTGTTGGGTAACTGGAACTGCAGTTTGTGGGACACCTGGGACAGCAACTCACAATAAAGTTAAGGCTTTTTCTGTGCATATAGTTTGAATTAAGACAAACGCTCAAAATATATAAACAAGAACTAGTCTTGCAGAGAAGATGAGCTTTAGAGTAAGGGGGCTGTCTCTTGCAATGTGTATTTAGTGCCTACTGCAGTGAGGACTAATCTCATGCTGGGCCTCTGGATGCTCGGCCTCTCTTAATGTGTGTACTGCTGTAATACACAGAACTACTTCCTTCCATTGACTGCCTTTTTGTTGCATTGTTTTGTGTAATTGACTCCCTTTTTCATCCAGAGGCCAAAAAGTGATTATTGGAGATTGCCAGCTCCAGACCTGAATTGTTTCATTCAGGAAGTTAATTAAAACCAACCCACCTCTTCAGAAAACCTTTTCGAATACAGCGTGGATGCTCCTTTCATCTCTGTGTGACTCTTTTTTTTTTTTTTTTAATCAGTACTCCTTAAATCATGGAAATAACTTGGCAAAGGAGCTGAATTACAAGAAAAATCAGTTAGGAACGTAGGTAAAGGCACATAATAGGTCTTTAGAGGAGAGGAATGAATTTAATTGAGTGAAAGCTCAGAAAACCCAAAAGTAAACTCAGGGTCATCAGCATGCTTCTTTCACTTATCCCTCAGTTGCACTTCATAGATCCAGGCTTCCTTTTGCTCTGCTGTTATCACACTTTCCTTTTGCTGTGATTTATTAACTGTGGAACTGTCAAATTATGAAACTGAGGTTCTAGAAATACTTATTAATGTTTGAGAAATTCATTTCACACTTGAATACTTTTTCTAACACTTACTAATGTCCCTCATTTTGGTCATGTGGGTCTGCAGGGCAAGAAAACAAGGTATCTTATTATACATTTAGCATGTGGAGATGAAGGATGAAAAAAATGTATTTCAAAACCCCCTCAAACATCGCAGCAGCCTCATGGATTTGGTCCTTGTGCTGCTGTATGTGGTGACTGTGTGTGGATGTGCATAAGCAGGGCAATGTCTGTGCCTTCAGTGACACCATTCCAGCTCCCTTTCAGTCACTATTAAGAAAGCACTTCTAATCCCCTCCGAGAAGCTCGAACACAAAATTCCTTTCATGCCAGTTTTGTCTTCCTCAATTTGGCGAACACTGACCTTCCCCCTGTGATTCCAATGGAACTTGTAATTCAAAAGGCATTTCTGTTTATTATTACCCTGTTAGTGTACAAGAATCATCAGGGATGCCAGCACTGCTCAGGCAACAAGGTTACTCTCTGAGCTCTCTGTTGCAGCTTTGTACTGCAAACAAAAATACAGAGGCCATAGATAAATTATGATTACTTTACTCACTGTTAAAGAAGAATAATGAGCCTCAAATAATCACTGAATAATTACTTGCCTCAAGATCCTTTGCCACACTTATTTCCCACACAAAGTTTTCTGATGGAAATTCATTTAGAAAGTAGAAACAAAGGCCACCAAAAATGTCAAAGTTTATGAATTTGCTCTTACAGGACTGGAACATTTCTACCTCTTGACACTCAGTTTTGAAATGTGTTATGTTACAACAGTATCAAATTTAACAGTTCTGAACTGGTATAGTCTTACCTAAAATGAGGCTTTCCTTCAAAATACAATTTTGCACAGAATACTGAGCTCTGTGTTTCCATCAGCATTAATGAAGTCAAGCTTAGTATTTAACCTAATCTGCTCAAAGTAGTCCTATTGCCCTTCATACTTAGAGAGACATCATCTGATAGGAAATGGCTGCAATACCTCCAGCTTTCCTAAAATACTGACAGTTTCAACCGTTTCTTAAGAAATACTCACTGGCGACTGCAGCTCTAAACACACTTCTGTTTTAAAATGTGACCATCTTCTTTAGCTGAAATGGGGGACTCCTTACAACTAAAGCAGTGATGTTGCTGGCCACCCAAAGGCCAGCCAGAGAAAGGAGTGACCACCAGACATTTTTCCTTGAGATGCCTCTCCACAGTGCTTTTTTCCCTTTGCTACCTCACTCGTTCCACCTATGATTTCTAAATGACTGTAACATCCTTTCCTCGGGCAAGTATTTCATGCCAGCATTGGGAACATTGTTTTTTTCAAAGAAACTCCAGTAGCATTTATAGTTTTTCATATTTGGTAAGCTGCTCCTGATGAAAACTGTGTGCAGCCAGAAGTACCTTCCCCAATGCACACGTGTCCACTGCACGCTCAAATTATCAGACTTAATGACAAGAGAGAAAACCCCCACCTTTTTGGCCAAAGTAATATGGAAGACATAATTTATTTTTTTTACCTGCAATAACAGCAGTAAATTCTGGTCTTGTTTAATCCAGCACAGCAGCTGACAATGGGATGGGCTGGAGTGTTTGCTCTGCTGTCTCTTCTGTTTAAGCTGAGGACAAGAAAAAATGTTAATACAACAGTGAATCCTTGCTGGGACCTGACCCTGATTACAGCTCTGCCCCACGGACCTGCAGGCCCCTCAGTGCCTGTGTTTTCAAACCTGCCAATATGTGAGTGCCTAACTTTGGTATGTAGGAAAATGCTCNCCTGACCCTGATTACAGCTCTGCCCCACGGACCTGCAGGCCCCTCAGTGCCTGTGTTTTCAAACCTGCCAATATGTGAGTGCCTAACTTTGGTATGTAGGAAAATGCTCCTGTGTGAAGGCAAACCCCCCCCCTTTAAATTCTGGACACACAAATTCAGCAGATCTTTCAGATCAGCACGTGCTCGTTTGAAAATTTGTCTTTGAACACCTCTCCTCTTTCCCCTTCTTTGCTACTGCCCTTCAACATTTGTGTCTGTACACCCAAAAACTTGTGCCATGTGGAAGTGCCCCAGTTACATCAGCTAAACTGCAGTTTCTTCCTTAAGCTGCACACACTGGTCAATATTCACTTTGCAAATAGTTCTGCTTTTGTTAAATGCAACTGAATTTTGAAATATTATCTCCTTGGACATTTTTAAACTTGACAGGTCTGTTCTATAAATCATTTATTTGTTTTAATGTTTCTTAGCATCCCTGAACCTAAAAGCATTTCACAGATATGTTTCCCTGGCCATTTTACTAATAATGATTTAGTTCATTATTAATGCTTCCCTTCCACAGAAACAGAAAATGAGATGCAGGTATCTGAGAGAAGTGCTATTGTTTTTAGAAGCATGATTGGATTCTGATTTTTAGAACTCACCTTGCTGAGGGCGCAGCTCTTCTAAAAAAAGCTGTCTACAAGGGTCAGAAAGAAACTATTAAACTGCCTGACACCTATTAATCTACTCCTCTTAAGGTCTGTAGCTGTGAACTGAGCTCATTGAAATAAAATCTCTCATACTTGTGAGATCATGTATTAGAAAATCAGTCCTGGTGTGCCCAAAGAGCTGGCCCCACATGACATTATTTCCTTATACAAACAGTAATAAAATACTTCCCCCTCCCCCCCCATATATTTTATTTTTGGGAAATGCAACAGGAAAGAACAAAAGTAAAATTCCCATTTATGAAGGCACAGCATGTGCAACTTCACTGTAACAGGCAGCAAAATGTCTAAGAGCTAAAAAAGCACTACTGAGACCTGCACATAGAGAGTTTCTCATAAATTAGCTCAGAAAACCAAAGGTAGAGCACTGCATGCTAGAGAAGGCTTGAAGCACAAAATATTTTTAAAGTCCTTTAGCAATATTAAAATTCTGCTCAGAAACAACTATTGTAATGCGATTTTCCCCTCTTCTTGCTTGTGAATCAATTGTTCAGCCATTCTCTTTGTTAAAAATGTTCAAAACTCTAAAAAAATGGATTTAGTTCCCACCCTGGAAAAAATGAACGAAAGTGCTTAATGCATCAGTGTTGGTGCACAAAGTGCATTTGTTGTGCTGCTGAATGTAACACGATCTGAACCAAGGCAGGAGAATGAACACTTTGCAGCCCCTGATGGATTTCAGATTTATTAGACACTGGAATGTTTTTTTTCCCCCCTTGTCTATAAGAACATGGTGTGTAAGATGATAAAGGGCAGGAATAAAGGGAGCAGACATTGTAGCCCTTAAAATTAAAAGAACTGTTTCTAGATTTTGGAAGCGTCAATGTATGAAAAAGCAGCCTAAATAGAAGTGTTGCATTATTCAGTACGCTTTCCTCCTGGAAAGAAAAACATTTTGCAGCCACTGACAAAGCTATGGACATGTGACTAATACTACTTTTATTTTCCTATATGGAGAAAAACCCCATCACAAAGCCTAAATGGAATATTTATGCTGTAAGATAATACACTCGTACCTGTAAATTATGAGTGCAAGATGTAATAATTCATCCTTAGTTTCATTACTCATGCACTATGGAGCTTTCAAGATTAGGGATGGATTTGTTATGCCACTACATTCCAGTATATGTTTTCCCTTTCTTAACCCTCTCTCTCTTCTCTGGCACACACATCCTGTACAGTAGGAGCAAATTTCTTTGCACCAACACATACAGACTGTATGAGCTACACAGAATTGGCATCACTTTCAAAGGACATATTAATGATCCATTTTATGATGTTAAGCAGGCTGAAAAAAAATTAGCTCAGGGCAGAGGGATACAATTTCAAATAAATTTGGAGGAAAGTTTCCTATTCAGAGAAGAGCTCCAAGGTGTAACATTAATAAAATGCTGTTGTAGCCTAATGCTACAGGATAGCTCTCTTGAGCTTCCAGGATGGGAACCACAGTGGTCTGCTTGTAGTAGCAGGAGTTTTGTTCCAGTATCTATGCACTGCTTTGTGAAAGGGAATGGCAAAAGTCTGGAATGAACTGCTTTGAAGATTAGAATTCCCATGAAAATAAAAACAACAAAACTATTCACTGAAAGCAAACTTATGTTTAATATATAAGCAGAGGAATAAACAAGTTCTGTTCTTCTATTTTTGACTCTGTATTTTAAGTGTCTGAAAGTGATGTAAGTCTGACAGAGATGACAAGGCCAAGGAGACAATTTGGGCCAGTGTTTCGAGCACTGGCACTCCAGGCTCTGCTGGGGTCTGCTACTGAGTTACTGTGTAATCTTGGCTGAGTCATTTAAATTCTTTATTCTCTGATTTCACCCGTCTGTAAAATAGGTGTAATCCTCCCCCGTTTACCTCAGACAGCAAGAATATCTATAAAACATCTTAGATGGCATGATATGTTCAGGCAAATTTCACTTCAGTAAAACATTCTTTTTATGAGCTGTATTTGTCCACAGATCTTTTTGTCCTGCAAATCTCTGCCCCCGGACACACACATACACAGTCATGTCACTGTCGCCTGAAAGATGAGAAGATCATGCCTTTACTGTGAAATCAAAACCATCATTCTGCTCCTATGGCTGCAGAAATTGCATTAGCTATCAAACTTTAAGTCTTTTCAAAGACCAAATCTTGCTTGCCTTAATCAAGTGAGAAGTCCTAGTAAAAATCAGTAGGATACTTCAAGCCATTAAGGAAAGCAGGATCTGGCCTCTTGTAGAGCATTGAGGCAAACCAGACACACTACTGCAGTTTGCATTGGACAGTTCTCAATTAGAATGTCAAGATTTATAGTGTATTTTATCCGGCTTTCATTCTCCACTGTTCAGTTTAACTTTTGACCTATGGTTATTGGCAGAAGAGGGCTTGTCCCAGAGGGCCATTAGTCCCTTCCAAAGAGGCCTTCTAAGAAGTGCCAAAAAAGAGGGTGGGAAACAGGTCTCTTTGTAACAGGACCCCTCCTCTGAAATGCTCACCATCAATGGGACACTCAGGGTACAAGAAAACAGAAGATCCCTCTGGATTTTCTGCACGAAGTAGTTAAAGTCTTGTATTGTTCCTTTTCTCTCCTGTCTTGCCAAAAGATCAGATGGAAACAAGTCCTGTAGAAAGGGTCAAAACTAACTGTGTCAAAAGATCTGCATGGAGTCAGAGTAAAAGAAAGTGAAGGTTATAAATACAGGGAACATATGCTGATATGTAAGAGATATAGTTAAGTGTGGCATCCAGGGGTTCTCTGGGGGCTGGAGTTCATAAAGCTCTCAGCCAACATGGGACACAGCATCCTTATAACATACGATAGAAGAAAATGAGTTGCAGATACACCTTTGAATTTTAATTTAAAAAAAAAAAAAAAGGTGTGGGGATAAATAGATTTACCCAGGTTGGATAGCCTGGATCAATGTATTCCCCGCAAAAAGGGAGATGAGGGCTGTGCTGAAGGGGAGTCTGCTGGAGTGTAACTGGCACAGTTTCTCAAGGCAAAACCTTTAGACTGATAAAAATATCAAGCAGAATCAATGATCTTGCTGTAGGACTGTGCTGGTGACACAAAATAAGGGCAGTGCTGTAAACGTGGAGGGTCAGAGTATTCCAGGGGAAGACTCATATGATCCTGGGCATTCCGGCATTAGGAAAGGAATGAAATGTAATAGGATTCAAACAGGGCTGTGTGGTTGGAGATTAATAACAGTGATGCTCTGTGGTGAGCAAGATGCTCCCCGGATGAAGATGTCCTTCCAGCAGGGAGGTTCTCCAAGGGCCTTCCCATGGACACAGGGGGACAAAAATAACCCAGCTTGCTTTAGGATAGAGCCAGCTTCATTTGCAAAAGGGATTATATAATGTAGTTGCCTCTAACAGCAGAGGACTAGTCTGATGAACCAGAAGGCCCCTTCCAGTCCTATTGTTCCTGCTATCCCCAAAGTTAAATTAACACCAACCTTGCCTGGCAACATCATCCCTGGGCCTGTGGAGAGGGAGTCTGCCCTGGAGCTCCTGGGACGAGATGTCTCTGGAAATGGGAATTAGAAACGCTGTAAATGGGAACTAGAAGAGGTGCCAGGTTTGTAATTTAAAAAACCCAATAAAAGCAATGTAATAGATCTAAATCCTGCTTTGTGGTGCAGAAGGGCCTGTAAGGACACAAGACCAGCCTTAAATCCCCCTCAGGAGGGCTCATGGCCGTCGACAAAGCACCAGTCCCCTCACAGGGCACCCGCTGTCGTCTGACAGCCTGAAGCCATTGGGGCAGAAACACTGAATTTGTGAAAGTGACTTTTCTCTAGACAGCAGGGATCGAGTGAGGGTTTCCCACCTCTTTCCCCCAGGCCGGCCTTCTCACAGCCATCTTGGCTTGTCAGGATGACAGGGCCTCCATACCCCAACAAATCCCCAGTCTGGGAGCAATCTCTCCCACCTCTATCACACATATATATATATGATATACATGTGTGTGTGTATATATATATTTTTTTAATATGGTGAATGTGAATGAGGTGAAATTCAGCTGTGCAGGGCTGCTGGGAGGCTGTGAGGGGCAGGGCAGGGCCCCTGACTGGCACCACCATTTCTGAGGGGAGCAGATGCAGCCCCAGAGTGAGTGAGTGAGTGAGTGCCGTGAGGGCACTACTGCCACCTCAGGGGAACAAAGCAGGGTTAAAATGATACCAAAATGGGGTGACACAGCCCAGGGTCTGTGGGATAGTGGCACTGCCTCTGGGTCTCTCTTCAGGGCATGATGTTAGGTGTAGAGCTGCTCAAGCTGAGTAACAAAATGGAGGGAAAGCTGTTTGACTGCCTGAGAGCTGTCAGAGCCATCGGAGTGCACAGCCCAGAGCAAAGGAGGGTAAGTGAAGTAACAGCAATTTAAAATGTGTGGGAATAGAAATTCCCCTTCCCTAACTTCCCAGCCCCGTGGAGCTGAGGTGAGGCACTTGGTCTGGCAGGACTCTGCCCTGCCAAGGGTGGATGTCAGCACATTACTTTTAGGAGTGTCCCTTGTGCTGCCTTGTCACTGTCACTCCTGCTCCAGAAGGTGGGTCTGCAAGGTGCACATGGTGTTTTAGATTATGTGATATCTTTTCCTGGAAAGTATGATTAGAGAACCTTTAGAATCAGATAGTGAGCCTTTAGAAATGACCAGCTGGCATCTGGGTTCCAGGGCAGTGCCTGGCATTCATCGGCCAGGACAGGCTCAGGCTGTGGGGCAGGAGGCAGGAACGGGGTGGGGATGGATGCATCCCTCCACCTTCTCTCTCCATCTTCTCTCATCTCAAGAACAGCATCAGCAGCTTGGGAAGGGGCTGTTGGAAAGACACACGTGTCTGCCAGGTGACATGTCCCTACAGGGGAGCTGCAGGGGAAATAAACCAAGGACACTTTCCTCCTGGGAGCAGCAGCCCCAGCCACCAGAAGGTGCCAGCCTCCAAATTTCTGTTGAAAATCCCAGTGTGGTTCAGCAATGCCCCAATTTGCTCATGAGACACAGAGCAGAACCCACCTACTCATCCCTCTGCACAGCCATCCAGCGATAATGACTTTCAGGCAATGGCGTAGCTCGGAACAGATGCCTGGAGGTGAAAGGATCTGTATTCCATTACTAGCCCCTTCAACTAGCCAGGGTCCCCCAGGTTAAATATTTTTAGCAACAGCTTGTTTACATGTCAAACTTGTCAATGAGCTTCTGGGGCACTGCTGCCACAAAGCTGTGTTGGTGGCAGCCCGTAAGCTTTCTCTGTGCACGGAGCTAATGCCTTCTAAAGGGCTTGTCAGATATTTTCTTCCTACTGTGTCACAGGAGCAAGACTAATTTCAAAGAAATGCTCTTTATTTCTACTTAAAACTGCTAAAGAAAATATCCAGCACTGTCTTTTTTCTTGTCATCTGTTCGACAAGTGTCTCATAAAACAAATTGAGAGGTTTAAATCTCCGAGACAAAAATCAATAAGAGGATAAGTAAAGAATAGGAGGAAGTCAGCAGGCTGAGATTTATTTCATTGGAAATGTTTTTTCAATGGATTTACTAATAAATCTAAAGTGGCTGGTGCAGCTGCCTTTGATATGCAGTATCCCCTTTACTTAGATGGAAGCTGCACATGAAAAGGAGCTTTGAATACTGATTTTTACAAGGGTGTAAATCAGTGAAGCCCCACATGTTACATGTACCACCAGCATCTGCTTCAGGTAGAAGTCAAAAAAAAAAGGATTTGTTTCTGTGCCAGAGTTTTCCTTTGTAGCTTTGCCATTTCTCATTTAACATATTGCAATATTTGTGATCAGGTCCTTGCTGTGCTGGACACTGAATAATCCAATGTAATAAAATCATCTCTGTCCCAAAGAGCTGATGGAGTTTCAAGGGTAGGAAACTCAACTGAAATAACAAATACGGGCTGACCAGAGGTGAAATCACAGGGAATGAAGTTTGTGATGGTGGAACTGAGCTGTGGTATCTCTAGAAAATCTTCTCCAGTGAGTACTTCCCTTGTGGTGATAGGAAAATGGGAAAAATTCAAATTAAATGAATGATTCGAAACAGACTTACAGATAAGGAAAATGAAATAAACTCTTGAAGCAGTCCAGAGAAAGTCAGCCTGGATTGCCTACCAGCCATAACAGGGTTCCAGGAAGAAGGGATGTTCTCCTGAGTGACAATAATAATGGTGGTCACTGAAATGCCTGCACTTTGATGGGGATGTGAAGCAGCAGAAAAGACTGCACCCCAGTCCTGAATGCCTTCCCTCCCTGCTGCACATTCCCCCACACTGTGAGCTTTTCCAAAAGCCCCATGGATGAAGAAGAAGCTATAATGAGCTCCTTGTTGAGTAATATGAGTGGTTTGCTCCAGTTGGCACACATGACAGATGGCTGTGGGTAGGGAGCGAGTTGCTGGGGTCTGTGTGTGTGCATATGTGCTAGGAGGGGTTCCAGGATGGTTCCATGGCTTGCTATTCTATTTCAAATTAAACAAATAGTCCTGGATGCTTTTACAATGTCAGATGGGAAATCAGCCAGGAACTAGCTGCTATCTTATTGTTCCTTGTTCTTCAATCGATTCTGCATTTTTCAAAGGATTTCTCTGCACCAAACATGCATCAGAACATGGTTAAGCTCCGTTGTTCCAGTTCACAAATTTGATGTTAGGGAGAAATGTTGGAAGTGAAAGTAAATCAACAGAAATGGCCATTTTCATCCCCTTATATGGTTTTTCTCAAGTCAACATGAGAAACATTTCACAGCTAACTGTGAAAACTGGCACCTCATTACCTACTTTATTATTTCTTATGACTTATTAAGGGTTATTATCATTGTTCATTATCCTTTTTGATAGTGCCTACCCTGGCTATCCTATCGTGTCATTACTGGGTAGTAGCAGCAAACTCTTACATTTAGGTCACTTTAACAGCTTGTATTTAAAGATTCCCATGGATATTAGTCTGAAGGGTGCAACCAGTGCCGTGATTTGCACAAGGTTCTGAAAATGGAAGCAGGGAAAATGTGGAATGAAATCTGTGTGTGGTTGTATGCTAAATGACTGTGTCATGGAGCCATACACACTGGGGGGTTGAACTGAAGTCGCATGACCTACCTAAAATCTGTAATTTCCATAATTTTCAAGCGCCCTGCATTGGAATCAAGGCAACTTTGCATCCACTCAGTGGTTTTCATGTAGATATGTTCATGTACATTATAGAAAACCACACGTATGTTGTTGGGAAAAGTCAGACAACCTTCATAGTAGACAGTGATGCCACTGTTTTCCATAACACACCTTCATAGTTGAAATTGGGATAATACATTCCCTATGCCACAGAGCTTTAAGGATATATTGTATGTTTACAGATGGGTTTCACCATGAATTCACCATGTTGAATGTCATAAAGTGATGGCCATATTTAATACAACCCCTAATTCCATACCACACATGCAAAGAGGGCAGAACTGTTCTGTGAAACAGGCAGGTGTGATCTCTCTCTCCCTGAGGAAGATGAGGAGACTTGACAAAATCCATCTTGTGAGTCAGCAGCACAAGAACCAAGAGCCAAGCTTTCAGTGTCAGAGTTTGCCAAAACCTGCCCAGCAATGTGTCATGACGAGGACTGGCCAGGCCTTGGTTTGACTCCCAAGCCATGAGCAGAACCCCTCATGTTTTGGCTGTAGAGCAGTTTGCACACACGGATTTGTTTCTCAGATTCTCCACAATGGCTGCAGAGGGAAAAGGTTGCACACTGTGCTCCACACCTCACCCCATCATCCCCACGTCACGATGCCCTGTCTGGGTTTGCATTCAGAACCTACCATCCATGACCTGATCCTGTTCGATCTCTCACAAGATCAAAGTCTGAGGAACTTGACAGACACACATTCACATGATTTATCCTCAGGGGAGCACGATGGCTTCTGAAATTTCCTTCTCCCCTGGATGCCACACACTGTCTCCCTGCCCAGAAGATGGAAATACTGAATTTGTTTCTGATCTGGCTTGTGTAAATATATGTGGGAGAATAGCAAATGTCATTGCACAGTGACACAGGGCAAGAAGTTGCAGGGAAGAGGGGATATTAACTCTTCCGCCCTTTTAGATTTCCAGGCTGCAGGATAATCCTACAAAATTAAATAATATGATCAGGATTTCCCCCTTTCCTCTTGACCTGACTTTTAAGCTAGGGCTAAGAATTGCAGCACATTTCTTTTCCCAAAGCTAAACACGATCCTGGATAAAAGTCAGTTTAGTTGAGAGAAAAAAGTAAAACAAAAATAGATCTTTTCCATAAACAAAGCTGCTTTCCATTTTGCTAACATAAACAGGCAGATGCATTAAGAGATCATGCCACCCAGGCCCTGGAAAAAGAAGGAGGGAAATGTATTTCTGAGTATTTTTCTGAAGGTGCAAGGATGGCTGAGCTTAAGGCAAACTGAGCAGGAGGACAAAGCTTTATACATGGGAAATCTTTACAGTTTCACCTGAGACTCAGAACTACGCTTCCATAGGTGGGGCAGCATCATCTCCTTCCCAAATGAAATCTCTACCTTTAGCAGGCACCTGTGCACTTGGTATGCTCCATATTCTCACAAAAATATCGGGTTTTTTCAGTGGTTTCTATGGCTGTGCAAACTGAAGTTCAGGTCTCTGGGCATGGAACTGGGTGAGTACAGGCAAAAAAAGCCTTTCAGAAATGCAAGTCTCACCTTTGCAGACTGAGGGGCTGCCATAGGTGTGCTCTATGTGAGTGAAACCTCCTTCCCCAGGGACCAGAAACAAGGAGATGAAGCAAGAGAAATAAGAAATGAGTGGTGTCCCAATTATGGGCTGTTTTTTTCCTCACAACCAAGTTGAAATCAAGCAGCTGGGATGGGCCCTGTTATGTTAGAGCCCATATCTTTTACTCTTCTCCCTCACTTGAATCATTCCCTCAGCAAAAAATTCATCCCTCTCTACTGAAAGATCCATGTTCTACTTAAGCCATCAAAATAATCTTTCTGTAATTGTCTAGAGATGTCTACAGTCTAGATATCTACAGTCTGTAGGCATCTGTATTTAAATGAGGCTTTGCAATAAATCCCACCCAAGAGAGGTTGCAGCCTTCTGATAGGGCTGGGTTGTGATACATTTCATGTGCTGTAGCACACAGCTCTTCCCAAGGTCCTCACAGACCCCCTATCGTTGTGTGTGTTTGTTTGTTCTCTTACTCATAGCAACCTGCTAATATCAATCTCCCAACCAGACACTGCAGGGCAAATTCTGCCTTCAAGTCTTCTGCATTTGATTCAAACTGGAGTGCACAAAGCTCTTCCAGGGCTTGGTACCATTTCTGATTCAGATCAATTGAAGAGACAATGAATATACCCAGTGGAAAAATGGTTTCTTCTACTTTGGCTGATACCAGAAAGGAAGATTTGGTATTACTTTCAATATTTGGATTCAGCCTAAAGATACGTCCAGTGACTCAAATGCTATTTCTTCAAACTGTCTGTTTGGAAAACAGTCTTCAGGATTTCTGTGGAACAGAATGATTTCTGCTTTTTCTTGCTTCATTTTAGGTCATTAATGCAGCAAGAAGGGCCTTCTGCAGAAGAGTTTGCCCCTCAGTACAGGAAGTTCAAGTCTATGTGCAAATGAAAATATTCTAGCCAATATTCCATATCTAGGTTGTTTTTTTCCCACGTCCCCCTCCCCCCCAACCCCAGTCTGAAAAGAGGATCTGGATCAGTTTGTTCGGGACATATCTTTGGAGCAGTAGTTTCTCTGATTTGTTTTCGATAATTTTTAGGTATATCTATCACTTGTCTCGAAAAAATAACTGTGGGGAAAGAACCAGTTTAGATAATTTTATCCTTTCTGATACTTTTTGCTCCTTTACCCCCCTATTCCTTTTTCCTTCCCTGTTCCTCCACAGCTGCCATTAAGAACAAGTCAGTGACTCACAAAGGCACATTCTCACTCATTCACTACATCACAGCCCTCCACGCTCACCCTCTCCAGGGTTCCGTGACGCTTGATCTTTGCCACCAGGAGCATCCAATTCTGTGGCCAGCGCTGAGGCCAAAGGGAACTCTACAAACCAGTTATTCTCTGTTTCCCCCAGGAACAAAACTGTGGCGATGTGACTGCCCTCTAAAGATGTGTGGATCAGCATTAAAGTGCTGACCTGTTCAACACTTCTGGCACCCTTTGAACTGGGGAGCTTTGAAGCGAGGGCTCTAACGAACTCGTGGATAATAAGCTGCTGCCCCATGCCAGGCAAGGCAGAGGTATCAGGGACTGATGGAAGCTTTTGAAGGCACAAAATGCTATTAAAAACTGCGAGGGACTAGAGAAAAAGAGACAGTGAAAAACAAATCTCCCTTCCATGCAGTGATACATCTAACTTTGGCAAGTTAGAACCAGGGTCACTATACTGGATTTAAAGCTTAAAAATTTTGGGGTGGCTGGCTTATGGTTTTGGCTCAGAAACACTTCTGCTGGAACTGGGGCTCTACTGGGAGACAGTTCAGTTCAGGGCTTTCCTTTCCTTTCGGCACCAATAAGTTGTCGGGGAGGGGAGAACCAGTCTGCGTAGCAATAATTATTATCAATTGTATTGTGCTTTTTATCTTCAAAGTGCTTTACAGACACAAACTAATTATTCCTCTGCAACACCCCTGTGAAGAAGATGGTAAGTATCATTATCTCTGTTTTACCAATGGGGAGACTGAGCCAGAGCATTTAAGCGATTAGCCTGGGGCCACAGGGGCAGTTAGTGTCAGGGCTGGGAATGCAGGAGTGTCTCTGCTCCCAGTCAGCACCAGGCAACATATCTCTTTAGTAGGAACAAAAGGGAACCTTTCTCCAGACTTGGAACCTAAAAGAAGCTCATTTTTTTTGGCAAGGGATTATAAACTCTTTCTTTAAAATGTAATCATAATTGGAAAAAAGACTGTGGAGTAAGGGCACTAAAGAAGGTTGAAAGCCAGCATGTCTGCTTTATACGTAATCCTAGAATCTGGAAATTTGGGAAAATTCCTGGAAAATTTATATGGGGGATGTAGAGTTCTATTTCAAGGCAAAAAAAAAAAAAAAAAAGGCGACATATTTGAAATTTCCCATGGAAGGAAAAGTAAATTATAATAATTTTTAAATATCAAAATGTTTCATTGCAGACGTTTCAAAATGAAACTGAACCTGAAAGTCTGTGCTCTGAAGTTCTCAGTTCAGACATGACTTGAGGGCTTTTAAATTCCTCCATGCCTATGGGCTTTCAGTGAGGTTCTCAGGGCTTCCACAGGAATGTTACAGCCGAGCCCTGCAGTGCCTCAATTCTACCCCGTGAAAAAATCAAACTCTTTGAAAACCATCAATAGCTTGGCACTATTTGCACTGGAACAGAAATGGAGCAGGCATGGTAAGAGGTCCAGATGGGAAGCATCCTGTCCCGTTCCAGAGCAGAGACCCGGAGGGACAATCCATCACATGGGACACTGCTTGCCTCCCTCACTCAGGAATGGGTTATGGATTAAGGACGCTGGGAAGGAACAGGCACACTTAGTGCTCCCTTTTCCATGAGATTTCCCTTGGCCTGGCTATGACCCTTAGGAACTGAAGGGCAGTCACCAACCTCAGGCTCTGCCTAAGGACGAGCCGAGTTTTCAGGCCAAGAGGGTTGGGATAAAAGGCATCCTTTTACTCTGAGCTTTACATTTTGCTTTGGAATCAGGAGCTGATGGACAACACAAGACTCTTTTTCACATCTCACCTTACACTACCTAAGAGGTGCTAGAACCTGAAAAAATAACAATACCCAACACTGAGTCAGGGCAACACTTTTCACACAGCTCTGGTTCCTTTTCAGTCTGAAACACTGAGCCAGATCCTCAAACACTCAGAAGCTGCCATGAGGGCCAGATCTTCTAAAGCACTCTGTAGCCCACCAGCTTGGCACTTCTTTAAATCTAGGTAGTGATTTCGGTGCCTAAATGGGAGCTGAGCCCTTTTGCAAACCTGCTTCTGATCATGCATGCTGAGCTGCTCTGCAAATCCTGGCTACCATCGCTCTGCATTCTTGTACTTCCTGGTTGCGAGCTGTGCTGGGAGAAAAACTATCAAAGCACCACAAGGAAACCACTCCTGCTATAATCAGGAAGCATAAAAAATCTCAGGAGCCAAACTGTTCAGCCTCTGTTACTATTTGGGCAATGGCTGTACCTCTGGTACTTCTTTATCCTTACATTGATCAAAGCTGTGCAATGGCAGGTACTACAAAACCTTCTAAAATAGAGACAATCCCAGCACTGAATAGTTTATAATCAAAATAGAAGATGAGGCAGAAAGTGTGTGCAACAGATGGACAGATCTGGCATGAGGAATCCACGGGGTAAGTGTTCGAGTGAGCGTCTCCAGTTTGCAGAGCAGAAAAGAGCAGTCAAGGATAAGCTTTGCTGCTTACCTTACCTGACCCCTAAACCTTTTGAGATTTACCCACAACAATTAATTATTCCTTTGACTGGCCAAGATGACTCACAGCTGCTCATGCCATCCCAAAGCTCAAGATCTAAGTAAATTTATTGAAATTAGTGGTGGCTTCATTCCAGGAAACTTGCATTTAGTTTTGATTCAAAGAAGCTCCGCACCCTTCCCACCTCTTGTTTCTTCCCTCTTCCAGCCCTCAGCAAATGTGGAGCTCTACAGCTTCGATCTAACAGTGGTTGAGACTCAGGAATGGGAGTCATAAGATCTGAGGAGTCCTATTCCTGTCTCAAATACAGGGTGGTTTTCAGTGAGTCACTTCCCCTCTGTCTTACTCAATATCCTTGTTTGTAAATGGGGTTAACAATACTGACCCATCTCACAGAAAAGCTGTGAGTTCATTAATATCTATGAGCATTCCAGTAGCTGACATTCTGGAGCCTCTCCTTGGCTTTAGTAGCTCTATATCTGCCCCTATCCACGTACTTGCATGGTGCCAAGGAAGTTCAGGTGGTAATAATGGGACTGTTAAGGACTCTTATGGGGTTTGCTTCTGAATTGACCTCACCTCCTTAAGAACTAATATTGCCAGGAGGGCAGACAAGAGGAAAAGCAGAAGTGAACTCAATTCTCACTTGGGAGAGGGTTTACCAGCTCCTTACGGTGTGAATATACTCACTTTGGTGTTTACCATTATAATGCTGTCTGCAGTTTCCCAGGCACCTTCCTCTTTTGGATCGCTCTGGTTTCAAGTACAGGCCCACACTCATATCACCCCTGACCTGAGCTGTTGTCTCCATTTGGTAGATGCTGATGCAGAGTTGCAAATAGGTGAAGCCACTCATCAGGCTCACTCACTGTCAGCTGTCTGGGACAATCTTCCCTTGATGACACTCGTTGCACAAAGACCCTTCACTGCTCCCCTTTGATATTTCAGTCCTTTAGGAGAACTAGAAATTACCCATGCCAGACCTTAATGGGTTGAAAAGGGACATTTCAGACTTTCAAATAACACTGTCTTTGAAGCCCTGATCTCACTTCTTCCTTCACAGCACAGGAACCTACAGCTTTCAGAGCCCAGTTCTTCCTTCAGCAAAGTCTGTCCCAGTAAAAGCTGACACTGTACCCATCTCTGCCTGCCTTAAATAAGGTTTTTCCATATTGGGTCAGTGGGCTAGACAGCTTTGAAGTTTGCTTTATTTAATTGTACACAAGCCTTTTGAACAGAGATCCCCCTGTTGGTGGGCTGTGAGGGCTTGAGGATGGTTCAGTCTGGTGTCTGTCCAATCTCTCCACCTGTAGGAAGGTGGAGGAAAATTCTTTGGGGTTCTCAAAGAGACTGAAACCCCTTGCTTTTTCCAGGAAGAAGCAGGTTTGTCTGTATTGCACTGCTGGTCAGGCCTTTCTGGGTACTTCTCCTTTCCTCTGAGTGCTGCCACCCAGCAGCCTTGGCTTGCTGGCAGCTACAGCAGCTGCACCGTCAGCTGCAGTGTCTCCTCTCCATGGAGAGGCTGACAGATCTCAAGGGCAGGAAGGAGATGTTGCAGAATTGTCACCTGCTACAGCCATGGCTGCCTGCAAGACACACAAGAGTGGAGTGAGGGGTTTGATTTCCCAAAGCAGCCCTGACAAAACTGTGGAGAGAAAGGAGAATCACAAGGAGGAAAGGCAGGCAGAGGAACTAAAACTGGTGGTTTGGGTCTTTACCCAGCCCAAGAGAAACCACAGTGCTTTTCTTCTGACAGTGACTCCCTGTGTAAAATTAAAACACTGGGGATTTGAAACTGCATGCAGGAAAATATAGGAGGCAACCCTGACATTGTAGAGTATGTGTGTGGTCCTTGTTGAAAAAGTGTATGAGGCAAGAATAAGCAAATGTAACCGATTTTTTTCCTTTAACTAGATTCTGCTGGTTTTACCATCTTGCTTCTAGACTTGCCATATACAAAAAATTCACAGAATTGTAGGATGGTTTGAATTGGCAGGGACCTTTAAAGATCATCCAGTCCAACCCTTCTGCCATGGGTAGGGACATCTTGCACCAGATCAGGTTGCTCAAAGCCCTCCAACCTGGAGGTTGGAGATTGATGGAGCTTTCCATCAATCCACTTTTCCACTTTCATTGATGGAGCATCCACAACTCATCTCTGTTTGGTTTCTAAACTCGGGACCAGAGTTGTGGTATCACTTCAGGCAGTGACAGAGGGCTGTTCAAGGGGCTCCACGTGCATGGCTGATCCTGTGTGTAACCAGTGCCATGAGACACGCAGAGCCGTGCTGCAGGAAAGGGCATTTGGCTCTGCTCCTCTCACCTGATTACACCTTCCTCTCCCTCCAGTGTGACTGGCACCACTCAGCTTCTGTGCCCACAAACTGGGCATGTTTCCAGCCCATTATAAGTCACATTATGTCCATGTTCTTGAGATTAACTGCCCCAATCTTCCCTTATCTTTTTTCCTTTATCATACGTTATTTGGAAGGCAAACTTCATGAGAAGGATCATGTCTAGCTTTAAATTTGTTCATTGCATAGCACATAAGAAGCATTAATAATAGCAATAGTATAATCAATCACAGCATCACCGTAACACATGAGTTAATGTTCCTTAAAATCCTATGTCAGCTTCCTGAATTACAAGCAAACATTTGATACATGAACTAAAGGACTTGTACTTGCCAAGGCTCAAGGCCAGTTCACAGATTCACATCTCTCTCTGACACTGCTGCTCATCGTAGAACTCCCCACAGCAGTGTAGGGTGGTCATTGTTTCCCTATACCTGGTGCTAGAGGTGTTAACAGCGACAAGAAGAGCTAGAACTTGGTTTAAAGGAGGCACTGGTTTTAAAGAAGTTTTGTATATTTAATGTTTTAAAGCCTGGCTTTGGGATGTCAGCATTTTGGAATTGTGGAAGGGGATCATACAGTTAATACTTCATCCGCTCAGAAACAGAAGACTCTGCATTCTCAAGGAATTGCAAAGAATTTCTACTGGTATAAATCGCTGTAACTCTGCTGATTTGAAAGAGGAAGGAGACAAGAAGGATGTCCTGGCAGGGGGTAGGTTAATCCCCCTGGGGTTGCCAGACTGATGAACTATTCCCTGTTTTGCTACAGATTTCTTGTGTGACCTTGGGCAAATCACTCTCCCTCTCAATATCACAGTTTCCCATCTGTAAACTGGTGAGAGCAACAACCGCCCTGCCCCAGAGGGGTGTTTGGAGGATAAATATGTTACAGGCTTGGAGCTGCTGGAACACAATAGTGACAAGGTTCCGACAAATCCTGAAGATAGATAGAAGCTGACAATCAGGCAGACTGCTATTAGCAGCTGATTCATTCTCTCTGCTTAATGCATATTTTTAGCAGGCTGTTATTGACTAGACAGGCATACAAGTCTGTCAATTAACAATGTTATAATGAACTAAATCTCTGCACCAGTAGCCTTTGCAGGGTGAACTCAGAAGTCCCCAACCCTGTGGCACAACACCTGCAATACTAATAAAGGGTGAAGATTTTCCTATAAGTCAAGTGGAGATGCCATGTGCTGCGCCCAGGCACAACTGGCATTTCCACCGAGGGGTTCTGAGCAGCTTCGTGTGCAGTACACTGACAATTAAGAAGTCTTAGGTGGCCGTGGATTTATTACAATGTGTTCATTAACTCTTGTCAAGGCACCATTTCAATACAACTCGTGGCCAGACATTCCAGTGATTGGTGCTTAGAGCCCCTCTTGCAAGCTGCAATATGATCAGGGAGCACTGCTTAATGGTTTTTCTTTTGCAAAGTGATGAAATGTAAAGCCCTGCTCCCAGCTCGCTGGCTGGCACAGAAGTCTCAGCAAATATGTGATTCTCGCACTGCAGCTGGACTCTAATGACATGAAAGGTGCTAATGCAATGCAACTGGAACCCTTAATTATCCTGGTGACTAATAGGAAATCTCTCAAAGGGTCCAGGAGAAAGGGCCTTATTCTTCACAGAGAGTTCCCTGAACTGTGCTTGGAAACGGGGACAGACAAATGGCAAATTTAAATAGACCTGAGTCCCAGAGCTGCAGTGTCTGGGAGAAGGTTTCTCTTTCCTTTGGCAATTAGCTTGTCAGACATTGTAAGCAGAGAGAGGGAGAATAACACTGGACCCATTACTGAGTTACAGGAATTGGTACCTAAACTTGTTCCACATCCGGCAGGTAACTGGCTAAACCTGCTGATGAAACAAAAAGATTTGGATTGACTTTGAATGTGTTTGTGTTCAAGGAAGAGAAAGAGTGACAGACAGATAGCTGTCTCCCACTTGCTAACTGAGTGGTGACTGTCAGATCTTAATGTACCTTGGGGATCATTTCTGTTTGATACAGACTTTCAGATCCTGTTTCTTAAACTTTCTTTATCAAAAATCTTTTTATTTCTGAAGCATCCGAGCTGGAAACCATGCAGGCCACATTGCCTGGGTTTTATGGAGAAATGCACAATGTTTGTAGGGTTGGGTAGTTTGTCACATTACTCAGTGCTGTTACTGCCTGGTTTTCAGACTGATGCAGATTCAGCCTTGTGTCACCATCAGCCACATCAATTTTTCTCCACTAATTATGTCAACCACAGATAGAAAGGGAACAAGGGCTAATATGACTTATATGATATTACCTGGCAGCTCAGAGGTAGGAGTAGTCTGCAGACATAAGAGGAAAACTGTGTCTGTGTCTTTATTCACCCTTTCTCTCAAGCCCTTGACAAAACTTGGCAGTGCTGGATAATACAACATCAGTTACAGGGATTTTAAGGACAGAATAAATCACTTTCCTGAAGAAATTAAAAAATTTAAATTATTCAAACCATGGAATTTAATCCATGCCCCAAATATTACAGAAGTTAGGCAGCTGTTGAGCTGCTGAAGGAGCTGTGGTGGTGCTGAGAGTGTTAGGGACCAAGGCAGGGAGTCAGAAACGCCAGTCAAGTCTTGCCTCTCACGTTGTGTCCTTGTGGCATGGCACGTATGCACTGCAGTGTGTGTGTGTGAGTGTGCAAGGGTGTGTGAGCGTGTAAGGGTGTGCAAGGGGGTGTGAGTGTGCAGCTGTGTGCACATTCATGTTTTTGTGTGGACTGTTTCACTACCAGCTTCACAACTGTGCCGGGCAAGGCATGGCCTTGGATTTCTCAGGTTAAAAAGCTGCTGAGCTCCCTTAAACTAAACCAAACCAAAATAAGAGATTCCCTGTGCATTCAAAATCACCTTTTACCAGCCAGTTCTAGTCATGAGCCCCCCAAAATGCAGAAGGAGCTCTATCAGTGCCTTTGAAGCCTGGAAATGTATTGTTGCTGCCACCATGCAAGCCCAGGCAGTCCTGAGTCTGTTACTTCTCTCTGTTCCTGCTCTTCTGGTTAAATGCACCTGGGAATAAGTAATTGTTTATGTCATAAAAAATTCATCATAAACAAATGGGATGGGCAAGCCAGCTGAGCAAATGCTGGGGAAATGAGTTAAAAAATCCAGGGATTGGTATAATTGGTAGTGCACTTCCTGGGATCAGGATGAAAGCTGTGTGTTTTATATGAAAGTATAAGAGGGGACAGGCACCATGTACCTGGAGAGAGAGAGAAAGCATTCCATGTGTAACTGTGGCTTGGCAAAAGCATGGGCATTGTTGTTAGAAACACACAGAACAGATCACTGGCAGAGCAGAGGAGTGATGTGATAAGAAATTTAAAGGCCAATTTTAAATCTCTCGCAGCGATCTCTGATTTACATCAGTGCAAACAAGGGCAGAGACATGGCCTAAGCCAGAGCTGTAGGCACTGTTCAAATGTCTCGGTTGTTTTGTTTTTGTTTTGTTTCCTATATAGATAAAAGATAAAGAAAGCATATATTCTTTGTTAAATAATACTCACTGCTAAGGGACTTTCCAGGTCCTAAAGCTGAGGCTGAATGAGTCTGCTTACATATGGAGTTGCAGCTGATCCAAGAGCACAGAAAATAAACAGTACATGTTCCTCCATCCCTTGAACCCTGTGAGCTACTTTTGTGGTTATCATTCCCTTTGCCATTGCCTTATCTCTTGCCATGTTTACAGGATTCACCTTGTCTGCTACCAGAGCCTCCTGCCAATCACAGAGGGTCTGGGAGCACAGGGAGAGGTTGGTTAAGTGCAACCCTTGGAGTGGCGGGCGGCCCTTTGATAGCGCCAAACACCGCGGTGAGGGGACAACAAATGGAAATGTCAGTGGCACTGTGCAGAGCTGGGAATTAAAGAGCCTTGCTGTAACGGTGTGCTGAGCAGGGAGGCCATTAACCAGAGGGAGTGTGCGTATGGGAGACCCGCTGAGGGACCTGATACTCAGTGCTGCTGCGGGTTTCCAGACAGACTCAACGGCAGCATGATTAGATTTAGACCATTTCTTCTTTGTCGTTCCATTAGCAAGCAATAAAGCATGATGAATGTGGATGAGAAAAACTAGATCTGGGCTCTAAGGCACCCAATCATCTCTGCAAACCTAGACCCTCCCCGGGCAGGTGAGAGACTTCAACCACTGCCTTGCTTTTTCTTTTATTTCTGGACCAGGTCAGGGACAGCTCTTATTATGGACGCTCAGTCTTCACGCCATGGTGGAGCTGCCCACTGGTGGCAGCCTCTCCCAGACTGTTGGCCAATCTTTGTCACCATTCTGTCACTCCTGTTTTGGTCCCAAATGGATAATGCACATACCAAGCTGTAAACACATTTCTTAGCAATTAAGTGTCCTGGCTAGAAAACAACCCAATGGCAATATTACATAAATTTAAGTTGCCCAGGAGGTAATCCCATTTTCTTATTTGGCTGCCTGTCATTTTATAATTGAATGGCAAGAAGTTCTTGTCATTGCTGCACGTTACATTTGTGTAACAACGAAGCGGCCGCCAAATGGCTGCAAGTCAAGAAGCACTTCGAGCCTAATCCTAGGAACTACAAAGCCAGTCAATCCAAGCAGTATTTGGTAACCCTAAAATAACTCTGAGAAGTTAAAAGTGAGAAATGTCTGCTAAGATAGAAGTATGTTCTACACTGTAAACAAAAGCGAAAAAATGCAACTTGCAAATATTTGCCTGCAGACCTCTGGGTGCTGCTGAGTGTGCTTCACTTTGTGTTTCTAGCAAAGGACATTCTCCAACCAGCCTGAATCACTGCAGCATTGCTCTTGTACACCACGGCATTTGGATTTCTTTTGGACTGCAACCTCTTGTGCTGTTTGCTTAAACACCTAGCTATTGACACAAGTAATTTAGCTGCAAATCTCCACTTTCCTGGGAAAAAAGTCCTTCAAAGGCTGCTTAAGTGCTTAAAACCATGGCCTCAATACTCTCCCAAGGTTGCAAAACCCCGAGGAAAATAACCCAAATGCCCTTAATTTAAATTGGAAGTTACAATTTTTCCTCAAGCTCATGATTTTTGGTGATTTAGAATGGTCAGGATTTAGAATGCTTCAGCTTTGCAGTACCCCATTACGTAGACACAGCCTCTGCAAGGTGGGTCGAAACAGCCTCTTAAAGATCATTTATTAGTTCTCCCTTCCATTGCCCTCCCTTTTGTTGGATGCATTTAATCAATTGTTTTTACATGGTCTTTCTGCCTGTAATTTTAATTTTTTTAGAAATACTTGTGGATTTAGGGCACCAATAAAAAATTCTTCTTTTTTAAAATCGAAAGATGAAAACCAGCGTAATGAACTCACCACTTCCTTAAAGTTCTGGTAACTTGGGTGTGATCTGATGGTACAGAATGATTCATGGGATAAAATTATAGACTTATGCAGGTGTGTACAAGAGCCTGGGTGGGGTGTAGTCAAACAGGGAATTTTATATGGCAATAAACAGGGGCATGTGGTATAAAGAAACTGTATTGCCTTCAAAAAACCTTTATTTTATTTTATTTTTATTTGATAAGGACAAATTGAATGACCAGAATGGTCAAATATAGATATTGTGTTCCTCTTCTTCTGGCAGAGCCCAACAGAGATAGCACTGTGTACCTTTGAGCAGGTGGAACCTGAGTCTGATTCTCAGCAAATGTGCAGCTCATGCCTAGATTCTCATTCCTGAAGCCTGGCTTTATTGGAATTGGACAACATGGCAGAACCTAAGCTGAGGTAAACCTTCATTTGAGGAGAGTATTTTTGAGGCTTTCTCCTTGCAGCACTGTTATCACAGTGACTGTCAGTCTTGTTCTGGGGAGCCCCATCTCGTCTGGCTGCTGGACCAAGGGGAAAAGCTCTGCCCCTGTGAGCAGGGAGCTGCAATCTCACACCTGATCAGTGCCAGATACAGTGAAGGTCAGAAGGCCAAAGGTTGAGAAATCTGGCTCGCAAAGCAAATAGAAATGTTTCTGTTTGCAGACAGAAATGCTGACTGTACACAGAGCCACAGGAACTTCCAAACCACAAGAATTGCCTCTCACTGCTTCCCTCTTCATCTTCTGTTCCTCCACCACCAACCTCTTCTCTTTCTTGCTGCTGTTGGCCTGAAATTCTTCTTGCCTGAAGCCCCTGCTGTCTGAGACAGCCTACACACGTCTGCCTGAACACCTCTGCTGCTTTCAGACCTCGTTAGAAAAGAGATTTTTTTTTAAAAAGACACGAACTTGGAAGCTGGTATAAAGTTATACAGCTCTGCTGAAATCAGGGGAGTTAGGCAAATAAGAATTTTTCAAATGTCAGGGACAAATGTTTAGCTTTTTTTTTCTTCATGCAGTTTCTCTCTCCCTCTGTGGTTTGTTATCATTCAGCTCTACAAAGCTTTGTTTAACTCTAGGAAAGGCCATAGGAGTTGGAATTAGATCCAATTTTGTTTGCACAGGAGTGTGTGGCTAAGGCTGGGCCTTTGAAAAGGGTGTATTATACACTCTGGAGGTTTTGGGAGATCATTGTAACTATTGCTTGAGGGTCAGGCAGTACCAGGCTCATTCTTCTCTTCTAACATCTTACTCCACAGACAAGTCCCATGTGCCAGAGTAAAGGACACAGAAAGAGTATCTTTCCTAAGGAAGGGGATCTGTCACTTGTGCTGAGAGAACTCTAAGAGAGGTGTGTTTTAGGGCATGTATGGGGCTCTGGCCCACAGATGGTTCTTGTGTATGAACCACATCCCCTATACTCCAACACTCCCCAGATCATGACTAGAGCTGTGTGTTGGGCCTTGGGAGTCCATGGGCTCCTTAGCAAAGAGACGACAGAAAATTACTCTGCTTAGTACCAGCCAGGTGTAGTTTTTGGGCTCCTGATAAAGTCGGGCTGGGTGGAGGAGTGTGTTCATCTACAGCAGCAGATCAGTATTTCCTGATACCTGGACACCTTGTGCCAAGGAAGAGAGATGAGGTGCTGAAGGACACAAGTTTTAGAAGTACAGATCTCCTCACATGTCACTGCTACCAGCCCAGCACAAATCCAGTCTTTCCACGCGAGCATAAAGCCCACCCCAGACTGCCCAGAAAACAAAATCAGAATGCAGCACTTTCTGTGCGTGAATAACTAGCAATTCCTGAGGAAATGGGTCCCAGATTTCCCTATGAATTGGGGCCTTAAGTTCTGACATAGGGAGCTATTCATGGAGGAAATTCTAATTGAGTCAGGTTGTGCTTTTTCCACAAATTGTTTACCCTCTGTCTGGGTCTTTACTGGATTCCTGAAGGGACCTGTGTTGCACCCAGGTGCTGCGGGGGGTAGGCGGATTTAGGTGAGAACTCTTTGCAAGCAGAAGTCAAATTCTAAGGGTAGGAAACATGTCTATGGTCCGTAAGAGGGAAAGATCATATGGTCACCATCTGGGGCTCAGGGATGGCTCTCTGCACTGAAATAGCAGTTGCTGTGCCTTGCTGCGTTTCCACAGCAGCAACCAAATTGGTGACACAGGAGAAAATTAATGCCAACTGTCCACTAATTTCCTGATTATTTGCTATACATGCTCCAGTGTTTTTAAAAAGAGAGACTGCAACATAATGGATCTGGAGTCTCACCTCTGACAGGTGTGTGGTGAAGTGAGTGGAGTTATCCTGCCGTAATCTAAGTTAAAAGGAAGAAACAGGCCCTGTACTCTATGTTGAAATTCTCTCATGAAACGTTTCCCAGAAATATCAAAGAATATTAAAGTTCTTTGGGAGCAGGGACTCTCTCATACTGTGTGTGAACGGGGGCCAACACAATGGGGCTTGCTCTTGGCAGAGACCTCTAGGAGCTGCAGCAGTGCATGTAATAACACCTAACTACACCTCCAAGACACGGTGCAGGGAAGTACATCGTGTTAACTCAGTTGAGTGCCTGCCTAACCTGTGATTTAGAGGGGCCCCTCCCTCAGTGTTCAAAGGAGGAAATGAAATCTTCCCCAGGGAAGAAATATTCTGACCTTTCAGGGTCTGTGTGTACCGGCTATGAGGAGGAGCAGGAATGAGGATGCTTGGGTTCAGCTCCCTGGTTTGGCTACCTGGCCTTTGGCAAATCACTTAATTACTCTGGTTTACAATTGCCCAATTGGCATAATAATTCTTTTCTTTCCCATAGCAGGGTGGGGATGGACAGAAGGAAAGCAAATTCTTCCTACATTTATGATTACAGAGGGCTTTAAAATGCTCCGGAGAAAGGGCAAAGGGGCAGGAACACACCACATCCATCTCTGCTAGCTGATCCCAAAAAGCATTTACTTGCAAGGCAGGCTTGCTCACTGTCTTCAGTGGTAATTCTATAAAGACACAGTTGCTTAAGGTAACCTTTTCCAAAGTATCCCAATGAGTGTCCCAAATCCCTTTGAAAGTGAAGGAGCCTCAGATTTTACATTGCAGAAATATACCTGAGCCCTCACTGCATTTGAAAACAACTGCATCAATTTTTTTTCCCATGTGAAGAGTATGAAATTATAGGGTCATCAATTGACCTAAGGAATTTAATGCTCATAATAGTAAAATCTAGAAAATGAATATCCCACAACTAACATGTCACTGAGCAGAGAAGTTTTCTCTTTATTGTAAAGATCATATCGAAACCCTCCACAGACTTGCCTGAATCACTAGCCATGAAATCTTGGTCTCATCCTTTGATCTTTCTTCAGATACTACTTCATGTAAGAATAAGGCAGACTCCCTTGGCTTGCCTCCAGCAGGGAGAGACTAAGGGAATTTCAGTGCCTGTCTGGGCTAATTAGCCACTTGCAGGACCCCAGAGAAGAGTAATCCACAGTTTCCCTTCACTACATCCCTTCCTCTAAAGGCCTGGATCTTGGTCTTTACCCAGCACTGTGAATTGTGGGGCTGACAGAGGTTTCTAATTCCAAATTACAATAAACTTCTAGCAAGGCCCAGCTCTCATGGAAGAGCCGTTGTGTGGAGATGGGTGAACAGTGTCTAAGGAGGTTTGTAGATACCCAAAGTATTGGGTGCTATGGAGATATTAACTTCTTTCTTCTCTTAATTCACTCCATGGGCTACACATGAGTGTCTCAGGAACGGAAGAGGGAAAAGCAGAGAAACTGTCTGTGGGAAAAGCTGCATTCTGTACCCTGGACCTCCACAACACAATTTTTTCCTGCCTGCTTCAAAGTTATTTTGCTTTATTGCTGTATATCTAACTCCCAAGGAAAGATCTTGCTGATTCAGCCTGAACTCTTTTCTGTTGAGTCACCTCCTTTAGCTTCCAAATTAGAAGTCCAATAATTGCCCCTATATGAAGATTTAGACAATTGCTGCCTTTTAACCTCAGCATGAGCTGTGTGTGAATTTCCTGCTGTTCCGTGTGAAAAGCCTAATTTAGGAGAGATTGTAGTTAGAGACCAAACTATTGGATGAGCTGTTCTTCCCTCCACACATGGAGCCAGGGCTCCAGACATCCAGGTCACCCAGTGCAAGATGAACCCTGCTGGAATGCTGCATTCCAAACCGAAGACTGCTCAAGAAAGCTAAGATCTGATGCCAGGTCCCAGCTGCAGTTAGGAGCAGGAATGTATCTAACATCAGCCAGAGGACAACCTGGCCCTTTTTGCTGTGAGCTCTTTGCATCTCACATCTTCCATCCAGTGGGTGCTGAACCCCTTTGCCTTTCTGAGCCCCAAATACCAGAGCTGCCCTAGAGCTTTGCTGAGCCCAACACAGATCTGTCCTCAGGAGCAGCATCTGCCTCCTACAGCTGCCCTACTGGGTAATCTAACAGTGCTTCCCCTTCCCAGGTCTCTGCCTTTCCTTCTCGTGCTCTCAAGCCCTCTGCTGTGATCACTTCCTCCTGCTAAAGCCTGATTCCTCTTGCTTCCAGTCTTGTCAGCCAAGATTTGTTGTTCTCAAGGGACACTGATGCAGAACATGAACCTCCTTCTATAACCCCTCTGATGTCTTTTGCTGCTGCCTTGTGTTGGGGCAGGCAATGCTGCCATCTCCAACGTGAAGTGGGAGGGAGGACATGCTTAAAATACAGAACAAAGAAGAGTTCCAGTTTGACTTTGTACCTTATTTCTCTCAGCCTCTGTTCCCTGATCAGATCAACACACGTGTGGCATTTCCCTTCCTGCCCTTGGTGCTCTGGAAACAAGGGAGGCAGGCTGGTGTATTAGGGTAACATCAGGGTGCAGCAGGCACTGTCTGCTCCCAAAGACATGGGGAACTGACAGGGATAATGTGGCTGCAAGGTCAGGGTCCTCACCAGCCAGGGCCCATCCCACAGCCCCCAAGGGAGGCAGGCAGGGCTGGCCTGGGAGTGGCAGCCAACTTCATCCTGGAATCCAGAGCATCAGACAATTTTGTGGTGATGAGGCAAGTCTGACCTCAAGCCAGGAAGCGAATCCACAGGTCAGGATCAGGCCTAATAAGACTAATAGTGGTCAGACACAGCCCGGTTATCACCAGGCAGGTCCACAGTGATGAGCTTGGCCTGAGGTCATGCTGGGAAATTAGTGGGTCAAGATCAACAATGTCCCCGGACAGGCACAGGCACCTCTGTGTGTGAGCTGGGGACAGGCACTCAGCTTTGCTCATTTGGTGACTGGAGACTCAGGGCTGAGCTTCAGTGAGACTCCTGGCCATGGGCAGAGGGTGGAGGCTGCAGGTCAGATGGATTAGGGCCATTAAAACTTATTAGTGCTCTCAGATCCCTTACAGACAGATATTATTTCTGGCTCTGCCACTGACTTCCAGGTGATCTTGAACAAATCTCCTCCCCTGTGCTTGTCCATCTTACCTGAGTTTGAGCTGGAAGGGCATCCAGTTCTGTCTTCTTCTCCAAAGCTTCAAATTAGTAAATAGGAGCAGTGAATGCAGCATTATTTTTCAGTATGATTGTAATTGCAAGATGTGCACCTATTAGCAGCATGGGAGTCACAGTAGCTCCTCCACACAAGACTCTTTTATTGTTCACATGAGTAGCTTCTCATATTTTCCTCTAACAAGCTTCTGAGTATTTCCGGCAGAATTCCTGTGAGATTAAACATCATATAAAATGTATTTGTCTCACGCAAGATATGACTTGCTTTTGAACCATCAGCAATCATCCCAGCAATTGCTAGGATACAACTGCATTTTTTTATTGTTATTACTATTTTTCCATTTTCTGTCCTGGATCTTGTAAGCTACCAGTCCTATCACTAATTATGCTAACAAGGTCCTGAGGTTGATTTAGAGGCTCTGTTATAATGCCAGCCTCTCAGTTTACATCTCAAGTATCGGCATGTTTATTGTAGATGTCTGTTAAGAGAAGCTACTTTTTCCATGCTTGTATGAGGAGTGAGAGCAGGAGCCAGAGTTGGAGGGGAGTAGTCCAAAATGACACACAGAAATGAGAAAAAGCAAATATCTGCTGCATCTGCATCCTTCTGGCAAAAGGACTGACACTGCCACGGCACACGGAGGTTTGCCTGGAGCGTGTTGTGGACACCCAGTGTTTGATTTCATACAGTCTCCCCCCACACACAGACCAAACAGACTCCGGAAAGCAGAGTTCGCTCCTGAGGGCCGGCCCCCTGTTCGGTGTGTTGGTAACTTCGCTGGGCTGATGTGTGTATTAGTCACCCTTGCTGGTTCATTGCTGATCTGAACGACAGAGGTTAAATAATTGCGAAAGCAGGGCTGATGTCATCATGGCGCCTGGCTGGAGCTGCTCCTTGGAGCTGCTGAGAGAGATGGATTTGCTTTGCTCTTGCCCAGGGAAGGGGTCACACTGGGCAGGGGCTCTCACCCTTCCTCAGCCCTCCAGTCCAGCGCACAATGTCTGTGGCCGAGTCACTCCCACCTTCCCCAGCTGCTCACAGGCAGCACCATGAGGAGCTGAGCTGGAGACAACAGCTTCCCTCCGCAGTCCTCTTCCTCCCTGCCTCTCTCCATCCCTCCCAGTCTGCAGGGATCGTGGGGACTTCTAAAAATCAGATACACGTCCATGTACAGGGCCCTCCTGCGTACACTGTACCATGGGTGCAGGCCCCAGCACACAAGTCAGGATCTGTTCTGTTGTGTGTACACGGAGAGTTTTCTTGCACAGACCTGTTTTACTGACCATGCCATGTGTGTATCGCAGGTAAGCTGGGCATGTATCGTGTAACCTTCTACATGTATATGGGCCTTTTTTACTTAGTGCTTAACACTGAGAATATGTCTTGGCTCTGTATGAGACATAAAAAATAAAGACAGAGCATGCCCTAAAGAGTTTGTACTCTAAACGTCAGACAGAGAAAAGACAGGATGCGCTGTGGTGAGAGAGACTTCTGATGTGTTTGTGATTTAAATAGGAAAAAAACCCTAAACTTGCTTCACAGGAAAAGAGTATGTGCCTGTTTGTTTTTAAGAGGACTTGAGAAAAGAAAAAGTAACAGTTTTATGACAGTTTGCTGGGGGAGAGGCTTCTTTTAACACCTGCGCTGAGGCTCAGGAGAAGGAAATGGGTGTACATGCCTGTGTGGTCTGGGGTGTCTGTGCCTATTGTTCCTCTGTTCTCTGAGTGAAATTCAGTTCTGGCTTCTGAGGGCGCAACTTGTAGCTGACACCAGGGCTGCCTTTATTGGCACATGTGCCAATCCCTTTACTCCTTGAGCTCTTCCCTGTGGCTCTGTTGCGTTTGCCTGCTCTGTGTCTAATCCCTGTCTTGTGTTGTGTTTTATGCTTTTAATGAGAAGGGATAGACAGCAAAGCAAAACTTTCATGCTGTGATCATAGAAGAGAAGCTATTTATTTCTGTGTTTCATGTGATGCCATGAAAACAGTCAGCAGTCTTACAGGAGAGCTCTGCAGCATCCACAGCACCTTTGCTGATGCCAGCTGGCATTCTGTAGCACATGCCCCTTGCACTGCTGTTCTGCATCCTCACACTGACAGGCAGGCTGTGGAATCAGGAATTAGTAGAGCAAGGGGCACATTTCATCCTTTTTTAGGTGCACAGGTTTCCAGGTCTAAAACTTCTTAAATTCTGACTGGGACTTGTCAACGTTTTTATTATACATGTACACATTTGTATTTTAGGAAAATGAAGTGCTGGGTGTGGGTATGTGCTAATGCTAAAAAGGAAACACAACCATATGAAGCTTCCTAAAGCCTTATATTAAAATACCAGAAGGGTTTGACTGGGTTGTAGAGGTATGTGGAAAAGCCTTGGTCCACCTTGCTGCTAAAGACAGACACTCCCGTGGATTTATTTCAAAGCGGTCAAGAGTACAGATGTAAGCAGGAAGGCTGAGTGGGCCACACCATCTTAGTGAGAGACTGTCACAGCTGGAGAGTCCCTTGTGACACTGGGATATAATTTCACCCAGGAAGCTGTTTCAAGGTACTGGAGCCTGCCAGAAGTTTGAATTCCCTTAGTGGTATCTATCTTGTCAGCTTGAACCTTCAGGAGGCAGTACAGGCCCAAATCCCAGCTTGTTCAAACTGTCTTCAGGCTGGCTTGGTTTTACTGCAGAGAGAGACTCAGTTTCCCTGACTTGAATGTTACTCCCAAGCTCCAGAGGAAATGTGAACACAACCAGGGCTGTTTCTGTGGCTCTGTGAGCTCAGAATTCAGCACAGTGTCCTGAAATGATGTGTGCATATAGGACTCCAGAACAATCATATTGCAAATTACTAGCAATTACAGCAACAACATCCTGATTACCAGGGGGGAAATAAAAAAATAATGCAGTGATACCTCCAGAACACAGGGCAGGTCCCTGACCCCTCAGAGCTGGCTGTTTCCAGCTGCTGTGCCAAAGCACACTGGTTTGGTGTGGTTATGGCAGAGAGCACACAACAGTCCAAAGTCCCTATGGGAAGCTCTGGTTACAGCCCCTCATCCAGCTGAGCTGGATCTGCCCAGAAAAAGGTGGAACTAAACCCTCCTTGCCTGTCTCCAGCTGCAGCCTGGCAGTCAGACCCACTGCTCCACTTTGCTCATGACCTAGTACAACCAAAGGAGGCTTTGTGGCTGGGCTTAGCTGGAATCCAGGGCTGCTCTGGCCACTGCATGTCTTCTGCATCCCAAGCAGGATGATCACCCATCTCAGAAATAACTACGTGATTAAGGGAAGAATGCCCTTTTGAAGGAGCAATTTCAAGAAATGTCATTTCCCTTAGCAAATCATCTATTTTTTTGGTCCTCATGTTCACATCTACTACCCTTGAATATACAATTCAGTCCTGTAGACTTCAATTTGTTACTGAAAATAGTACTTATGACCAGTTTTGATACTTTTTCAATATATTTTTAAAGCAAGTCATAAGACTCTTTACATGAATAACCGGAATTAACCTTCATTTGTGCCTTAATTTGAAGTTCAAACTTAACATAATCAATATTTTGTGGTCTACTGCCATCTGTTCAAGTCTGTTTATCCAAGGAAATTATTTGTTCCCCTTCTGCAATTGAGGTAGAAATGGACATAATTAATTCCACAAACTATAAGAAATTGAAAGAACCAGTACTCTGAATATAAAGCAATATACCATGTCCAAATTCAATACTTGGGAAGTGCATGCACACTTCACTTAATTTTTGGCATATAATATAGAAAGTGATTCTCAGCAAAGTGTTTCAGTTCAGCTTTTGTACAATTTTAGCTCTTTTGTGAAGCCTGCTTCCCCCCAAGTGAAGGTGATTGTATCAGGTGAAAATGTTTGCTGACATCAGACACCGAACGACTGAACAGAATTCATTGTTGTTGTCATGAGGTGTTTTTGGATGAGCTACATTTATAACCACATAATTTGCTACCAGTGTTTCATTGTAATTTACCCTCTAGAGAATTCATCATGTCATAAACTTCAGTAGGTACAAGATCGGTTCATTCTAATTTGAAGATTGTATCATAAGAAACATTTAGTGCATTGTGAAATAAATCCAAGAGGCATTTAATCACCACGAGTCTGTCATGCTCATCTTTGTCATCCTTAACAAACTTAAAAACTGCAACTGGGCAATTCTCAGCTAATGCAAAAAGTAACATCTCATGGCTTTAACTGCAAGCCAGACAGATGATCATCTTGTGGGGACATGCCTCAACATTTCTGTGCACTGGAGGTTGACAAAATGATAGAGCTTCCGTGCGTCTGAAAGTCTTGGCAGCTAAGGAGAAGTGATTGAAAACTTTGATTACACAGCTCTCAAGATCAAATGATTGTTTGATCAAATGCTTATTTATAAAATAATTTGCTGTGTTTTACAGAACGTGAGGATGCTTATTTTGCTTCCAGCTAATTGCCCAGCTAATTTTCCTGTAATTTATAGATGGCGATGTGTCCAAAAACTAACATTAGTCTTATTAGACAACTGTGAATTACAAAGCCCAGACTATTTGACTTTTTTAATACTTCTTACATTTTCAGATATTCTCATAGAGTTTCACTGTTGCCTTCAATAACAATAGAACAGATTTGTTTGTTGTACAACTGAGAGGAAAACGATTATCAAGAACACCTCATTATTTCCATGGTTTGAGAATTCGTGTGTGCAGAGTAATGCTAGTGCAAATTGCCTGGAGATATTCAATCTTATTTTTGCATGTTGTGTTACTATTCTATGTTCAAAATTTGCAATTAATTTTTTGAGAAGGCAGAAGTTCTTGCTTATGAGTGAGTGGATGGAATTTGATCTTGTACAAAGTGGGCAGAAGATCTGAAACATTCTGCTCAAATATAGTTCCAGTTAAGTCAGTCAGCAGCATCCCTGTGGGAGTGAATACCCACATTGAGTCTCCAGGTTGTTCTCGGCTCTCAGTCTCACTGTGGCATGATCTCCAAGCAGTAAGACCAGTGTAGGAGTTTACTCCATTCTCCCTCAGTTCTCCTGTGAAATTATAACTGGGCTTTTGTGCTAAACTCAAATGCAGCCATTTCCCTTTTGCTTTGCACCATACACTTCTGATTTTACCTCCTGTAATGCTTTTAGAAGCTCGGTGCACACCAGCAATGCAATATAGACAATCTTTTTATTGAGTAACACAGCAGCTGCTGTGCTCTAGAGCAAACTCTGTTTGTATACTGCTAGGCTCAGATAAAAATTTCTGAAAAGCTCTGGGAAGATCTGGAAACACCCTCACATCTGCTCTCTTCTGCTTCATGATCTTGTGTTATACATGGCACTGTAACTTAGTCCTGCTTTGAGCAGGAGTTTGCACGAGGGATCTCCGAGGTCTCTCCTAACCCAAGTGCAATGACTCTTTCCATTGATCTTCTGCAACAAAGGTCATTAGTATCTGTACATGGCTTAACAAAACTTTCTATCTCCATGGTGGCTTAGAAAAGTTCTAGTTCAACGGGAAGCTGAATCCTCACGTTATATTCCTCATTTAGCTTTTTACTTCCCAAAGGCTGGAGATAAAATTGAAGCTGAGTATGCAAAATTCCTACCACAGTGGTGAGTTGGCCCCACAGCATCCCCTCGGGTTATCTGTGGAGAAACTGGAAATAGGACCCAGGGCGACCTTCTTCACGGGATTTGGGTTCCTGGATTGGCTTGATTTTGCTCAGACTTGAGATCTTTTGGGAAAGCTGAATCTGGGTGAACTCAGCTGTACATTCAGGTGTAGCATTATGTGTCATGCACGTCTATTCAGATACATGGGTTTGTGTGGTTTTTTTCTCTTGCAGCTGGTAAAAATCAAAGGGTAGTAAAAAGAGACTGACAGCAGAGGTAAGAACACAAAGCGTTTGAAATGGGACAAACTGGATGTGTGGAGGGATGTAAAATGGGGGCAAATGTGATAATTTTCAGGGCTGTGCTAGAGAGGCAGAGAAACCCCTTGGGGGCAGGGGTAAAGCCATCATCGCATTAAGTGAATAGTCTGTTGTGATTGCTCTCTGATGTGAAATAGAGTGAAAAATGACAAGATATTTTTCCTTTAATTTATTGGAAATGTGAATGACTCAGTCTCGCTTTAACTTATTTTGTGTCTGCTTTATTTGGTGTGTGCTCTGGATAATTAGGGTTTTCTGTTTTCCTGCTCCTGGAGATCTTGCTTTTTTGCCTCACCTTTTTTTCTTCTTTTTTTTTTCTCTTTTTCTGAAAGTAGAACGTTGGGTGAAAAGTAGCCGTAACACTTCTGGTATCAGAAACATATTAAGTTCATTCCCTTTAGCCAGGGACAATTAAACTCCAGAACTCTCCAGAGTCACTCAAAAGGTTCTGCTCATGAGAACTGTATCCAAGCTTTTCTTCCCAGCTCCCTCCTGGATGTTCACTGAAAAGCAAGCCTTGAGCCCAAGAACTCTTCCAAATCTTGCTAACCTCCTGCCCTCCTGCCCACCGAAGGCTGTAGCTGCTTGCGAGCATCTCAAAGGCTGGGTTTGTGAGCAAGCAGCACGCTGTGGTCAGCTGCGAGCCAGACTGCAGCGATCCTGGGAGCTGGGGAAGGTGGGCACTCACGTGGCTCGCACAGATGGAAGGCGACCTCTGGGCCAGCCCTTGCTGTCCACTCAAGTGTAATCACAGAGCTGAACGAGCTGAACAGCCCTAGCGAGTCTGTGTCCAGCTCTGATTTTTGGGGTAGAAATCAGATGACATGCAGCTTAAGGCTTGAGTTTGTGTTTAATTAGGGGATTATCTCAAATCTGAAATGGAGCCGCTTTGAAGCGTGTGAACCAAAGCTAGATAAAGACTCCCACAAACCCTTGCACACTGGAAATTTATAGGGTTCGCCCTGTATTTATTTGCTGTGGCTCAGTTTGAGGTGAAAGGTAGAGCTCAGCTGCCACAGCTGGACTTTTTTTCTGGAACACGTTTCTTTCTGTAGGCTGCTCTAATTTGTTTGTTGAGCAGATCATCTGGAATCAGATTGGCCGGAGCTGGAATCGCTCCCCTCCCTTAGCAAATACACGAGGTCTGAGAGGTGTCTGCCTGCATGTAATGAAATGAGCTGACTGGCACTTTAGCATTCCCCTGTGTAGGAGCGTCTTAGGAGTAAGACACTTAATTATTATTAACATTCTAATTGGCCTGTGCGAGCGTGGATGTGAGTGCGTGGCTGCGCTGGTAGAGAGGACACATCCCCTACCTTCCAAACTGCAGAGCCTGCATCTCCTAAAATTCGTATCTCAACCTTCAGCTGTTTCCAGTAGAAAAACCCTAAACGGACTAAACGTGAGGGGAGAGGGAGGGAGGGAGAGGGGAAAAAAAAAAAAAAGGTAACTATTTTAAGGAAACATTAACGAGAAAAGAACACCCTGGGAAGGTCTGCAGATAAGAATGGTAAGAATTGTTCCTCCGAGCAGTACAGTTCGTCCTGGCCGCCTCTATGCCAGCGTACGGGAGGACATTGCCCCTTAATGGGAGACATTAGAGGTTTAAATGAGGCTGATTTCTCCAGGAGCGCGGAGCTGGCGGGTGCCGGAGCGCCTCGGCGGCGGCTCCGCTCGCCACGCTGCTCCTCGCCAGCGGCTTGCCACCACCTAGTGCCGTCCCTGGGAACTGCCCGGGCCGCCCGGCCGCTGCCGAAGCCCGTGCGGGAGAAATCGCTCGTTTAACACGAGCAGCAGCGGCCGCAGCAGCGGGGCTCGGCTGTGCGCGGAGAGCGGACGGGGCTCGCCGGGGGCAGCGGCCGCGCTCGCGGCCCCGCGCTGCTCCCGCTCGCCCACGGCGCTGCCGTGCGGGGGCTGCCGGGGTGATGTCCCTCCGCACCTTCGGCTGAGAGAAGCGCCCTGCAAACCAGCGACTGTGCTTTCTAGCAGGGTGCTTGCCTCAGAGTGTGAGTGCCAGGGGCAAGCGGTTCTGCAGGGTACAGGGGCTTTTCTGATGCATCCGTGATTGATGGAGAACAGACACTGTTCTTACAAACACTTTGGAAAAACACAAAAGAAAGCGGCAATTTAAAACAGTTTCCTCTGTGTGGAGACCATCTCTCTGGAAGACCTAATCTGACCATTCAGCTGTATTTTACAGCTCTGTCCTTCTGCTGAGTTATAATAAAAACAGGAGCAAGATCCTCCTGCGTTTAATTTAACACTACTCTTAAAATCATCCCATCCTTTCATACTACAGGAATTATTTCTACTACTTTTACCCTTGTTAAGAACAGCACTGCACACTGAACTGTTTTTACAGAAATCATTGAGACTTAACTGTTCTCACAATCAAGTTTAGGGTGCCAGGATCTGACCTAAGGTCATCTTGCCAACGGAGTTAGTGCAGCTTTGGCAGCAGTTTTCTCTCTATATATTCAAAAAATACTTGAACTCAGCCTAAGAGGTGCTGAGCAGCTGAAGTTCCCACCAAAGCCAGCGACTGTTGAGTTTGTCCCACATCAGTCCAGGCTCTGCTCATCATGTTTATTTGACAGGCAATAACCTTTTTATTGAACCCAGCACATTACACTGATGATTCACTCATCAGCAAATATGATTGCAATAATCACTCGGTATTTATTTAACAGCCAATTGCTGTCTTTTGGGAAAGAGTCAATTTACATAGTTCCAAATTAAAATTAATACATTTTGTAATGGTTATTTAATAAAGGCCAAGGTAGGGGACTTGTCTGCTGGCGAGAGGTGAGGATGGGAGACCAGGCATCTGTGTGCAGTACTTGGTTCTGCCACCGACTTGTTGGATGACCTTGGGCAAATCACTTTGCTGCCACATTGTTTTTATTCCCTTGTAAAACTGGTATAATAGTACCCTGGTGCCACGGAGCTTAATTACTGTTTGTAAAGGATTTCAACCTCCCCAGCAAGGAACAGCATGAATTCCCCTATAGCAGCCCGCTGACCCTGACTGCAGGAAATGTATGCAGCTGTTTATCTGGAGGAATGTCTAGCTAGAAACGCATCTGAGGCCAGTGAAGTATCTTTCTTTTAAGATAAAAGAAAACCTTCTTCCTCCTACGCTCTCCACCAATGTCAGAACTTCCTATTGCTTTTAAGTGCAAAGTCTCATTTTCTCTGAATATATGTATTCAGGAGCCTGGCCAGCCTCCCTCGGTATTGATTCCGATTGATGAAGCACGTAGGAATTCTTTTCTCATTCCCAGCTTGGGCTTTCCTCATGTGATAGCATCAGACTCTCACTCTTTGTCCTGTTTCTTTCCTCTCCCTATCCCACTGCTCCTTAGGAATATAAAGCACTTTAGAAATGAGACTAGGTTTGCAATAAGTTACTTTAATTGGAATTTTTTTGGGGGGGGGGTTATTGGTATGCAAAGGTTATCTTTAAATGATTTACTGATGTACTGCCAAGCACTGCTCATTTAACCTCCTTCCTGCTCTCTTTGTGTATGGATTCCTCTAAAGATACTGGCAAACAATCTTTTAGAGAGCGTGCCACACATTTCTGCAGTGAAAATCCCAAATGGAAAGCTACAGACACTGCCATTGCAGGGATGGCACGTCCCAGTCTCACAGCTTTTGGCACTCGGTCTCCAGTGGCCTGCGTGGGCACCCAGCACCTTGCAGGGTGGGCTCTGACCCACCCCCAGCCCCAGGAAGGTAAAGGGGAGCCTTTTTTTTCTTTCTGCTTCTTTTTTATTCTTTTCCTTTTTTTCTTTTTTTTCCCCCTCCCTGTGATCGTTGAGCCACTCCGACGTGAATTTATGTGTGTAATCATCTGTGTTGTAATTGGCAGCCTGGCATATGAGTCACTAACCAAATTAACTGAAGTTTCCTTTGGGGAAAAATGTAATCAGTTACTACACTCAGATACATTGCACCAAATTAACTCTTGCTGTTTGTACGGGTTTGGGCCGAGCTGCCTGATGGTTTCCTTCCCCAAAACACAGGGGAGGAGGCCAAGAACAGAGAAGGGTCGAAAGCCACAGGGATGGAGATTTCTTTCTCAAATAGCTCCTGGAAAGTCATTTACAGTAGTTGCTACCCTAAGAGTTCAAAAATCACAAGTAAGATCTGCCCCGCATTACAGATTATATTAAAGATTGACTCTAAAATCAGTAAGATGGAAAAATACATGTTTTGCTTGTTTGGGGCATTTAGTGCTTCACCACGTGAGCTTATGTTTGCAACTCAAATTATCAGACCTCTACTTTCAGTGGGAAAGCAAGATGAGATTTTCATAGAATCACATGATTCAAGAAGCTGGAGCTTTAAAAAAAATCCACTATTGCAGAACTAAGAGTAAGCTGGTCAGAGTTAGTAACACAGCACTTGTTTGGTTTTTGTCTCTACTGAAATCTGTTCAGTGCCCAAATCTAAGCAGCACTGTGGAAATAATTGATAAAAATTTTTTGGTTTGCCAGCTAAATAAAAAAAAAATCAGTAAAAACTTTACGTAGAATAAAATATTTTACTTGTTTTGAAATGAAACATCAGTTTTAAAATATTTTTTCTCTAAGAAAAAAATCAGAGGTTTAAATTTAAACTATCTTCATTTTTCAAGAGTTTCTTCCCCAAGTCTGGTAAATAATTCCAGTCGAGCTTGATCTGCAACTGTCAGAATATAAAATATTCTACTAAACAGGTCAGAGGGGCTGACCCAAGAGATCCGGTCTAGTGGGTGCCTGAGATGATGGAAAACTCAAAAAAGTGGTAATTGCTGCTTTATAGTCTCAGGGGCCCAGCTACACAAACATGTAGGTACCAATCTCTCCAGTTTTAGCCTCTGGAGCTTTGGTATCTGGAATTTTCGGCTTTTACTTCTTGAGGAGTGTAGAACTTCTCGCTGAAGTGCTGGTGGAAGGTAAATCCAGTCACCAGTGTGAAGGGATGTGAAGGGAGGTAGTGGTGACTGGGGGATCAAGACAGCTCCCAGAAGGACCCTCCAGCCCATGTCCTGGAACATCCAACTGCAGCCTCCTGCATTGAGATTTTCTGGTGTCTTCTGTGCAGGACTGAACTTGGCCACTTAGAGAAAAATGCTGTGTGGAGCCCTGTGGAAGAGGGAGGAGGAAGACTGCTTGAAGAACATAACCATGCTGGGCAAAATCTGTAATTCAGGTACAAATTTCCCCACGCTGCTCAGGGGGTGCCCTGCAACTGCTGGAGGTATAAGCAGAAGATTAAAAACTTCTGGCCCTTGCTCCCACTGAAGTCAGTCAGCTGGTGCAGTGCAACTGAAGTTACAACACCTGCTTTTATTTCAACCTTAAACTCTCCCCAAAAAGGCTCTCTCCAAAAAGGTGGGGGATTTTTTTTCTTTTTTTAAAAATTTTCTTGCTTCCTTGGTGCCCCTGCAGAAATATAGCACAGGTGTCTCAGTACCACTCTGATTCTTTAGCATGACTCTGACTTCTGACTACAGTAATATTTCCTTTCTTTTTCATGTTTTCAATTTTTTTCTTCATATATTTATTTTAATAGCTAGAACAATCTATTTTTGCAGTTGGAAGAATGCAAAATTCAATTTATCTCACAGAACACCTAAAATGAATTCAGGCAGAAAGGGGGTGGTGGAAGATTTAGGTCCTGACTGTAAGCTTTTGACTGGAGTCATTTGTCATTTTGCTTCACGGATTGGAGCAATGAAGGTTTTACAGTGTGAGCCCTGAGAGTGACAGAGCTGGATGTGATTTCCCACTGTTGTGTAGGGTTTCCTTTTCCAGGCCTTCACAAGCAGCCTGTACAAATCCATACATGCCTGAGACTGGTGTGGAGAGGGTTTGGGTTGGACACAGTCCTACTGTCATCCTCTATCCCGGGTGTGGGATCAGCTCTTCCATGCTGAGGATAAGCACGAGGCACTGGGGTCACCTGGGCCTGTCCATGGATACCAACATCCTGCACACAGCACATTCCTGGGAGCTTCTCTGTGCTCTGACTCAGGTCTGCAAGATGGTCACTGGTACATTAGTGCTGCAGAAATCAGAGGAAATAACTTCTAGAGGTGTGCTCGGTGCTGGAATTGGGTGACGCCACACTGGGCATACATTACAATCTTTTGGGGTACTGCCTGGGATCACAGGGCTGAATTATCCTTTGAAGGGATTCTGTCACTCTCTGCCTCCTGCTAAATTGTTACAGCATTTTCATCTCGGAGGATCAGCTTGCTGGGGCAAAGAACCAACTGTAACAGAGGCTGTGGAGTCTGGCTTTAGTGGGGATGTGGAAGCACAGGGCTGGGTGTATCTCCATGGTGCTATCAGAAACTCTCAGGCAGAAGCCTTGGAAGGAGCAGGTATTGAGGGTGAGTCGGCTCTTTCAGCTAAAGCAGAACTTCCCTGAAACGCCTTTTCAATGGAAAATGGAGCACAGAGAGCAGTGATGCTCTGATGGTGGGGATGCTTTTTGGCTGCTGTAGGAGTGGGGGGAGCTGGGTGAGCAGATTCCTGATCCTTCCAGTCAGTTTCCACAAGTCTCTGCTTGTCAACACCCCCTTTCCCAAAGTTATTTATCTTCCTGTCTGTTGCTGAGGGCTCTTGGATCCAAACGAACTGCGTTAGTTCTCACCTGCCATATAAACCAGCAGTCCTGTAATAAGTGGGTGGGCTTCACTGCTCAGAGCTGTGCTCAGCTGGGCTCCTCTCCGCCAGGGAAGGGGAAAGCAGGAGAGCTGGGCTGGGTCAGGCCTAACTCCTGCCATGGCTGCACAGTCAATGGGAGCTCTGGAGTGACACCTTTCTTCTTGCCCCTTCACAGGCCAGTGGTGACGGCAGAGGAGGCACGACAACAGCCAGCTCTGCCTCCTAACACCCCACTAATGCCCCTCCTTCCTTCCTCTGACAGTGACCAAGGGCCTGGCCCCAGCACATCACTGCAAAACCAAGCACCCCAAACCCTCCCACTCCTGCTCAGTGCAGAGAATGGAGGCAGAGCTAGGAAACAGCAAGGAAATGCCTGGGAAATGCTCTGTTACTCACACAGCCTCTGTCATGCTGCAGCTTCCAGCCTGCTCTGTCTGGGTGTGTGTCAGGATGTGTGTGATGCCCTGGGCTGTGAGGGGACAGGGATGTGCCAGCTGATCTTGCCCGAAGTGGCTGCAGTTTCCCTTTTCCTCAGCCTCTGCATTGTTAGAATTATGCCAGAGCTGCAGAAAGATCTTTGAGACGTGCATTGTAATCGATGCAAGGCAAAATTTGCACTTGGAGTGGTATAAATAGTGCATAAATATCCTTCTTGCTGTCTGCACTGAGGTGAGTCTTGTCTTCAGAGCTTCCACTGTTTTTATTGCCTTTCCCCCCTCCCTTCACAACACTGAATTGACTGACTTTATCTTGGCACTTTCCGTGTCTTGCCAAAAGAACAAACTCAAAATAGCTTTCCAGGGTGCGTTTTGGATGGTTTTTTTCTGTGCCACTGAAAGAAGGGATGGTTATTCCAAAGAATGCAATTTATTTTACCCACTTTCATCCTGAGTTTATACATGGGCCATTAGCTGCCAGCTGAGTGGTAAACACATAAATGGTCGAGGTAATGCCTACATCTTGGATCCACTTGCTCCAAAAGCTTTTCCCTTCTCCCTAGCTGTGGTTATGAGCTAGCAAAACTCACTTAAACCTTTTCCACCAGCAGAATTAACTTCCATTAATGTTATGAGTGCTTCAGGCAAAAGAGCATTAGTCTGTTACACCTCCTCTGAGAGGCCTCCTCTGCGGGGTTGAACAGGTTGAATGACAAAGCAGCCATTTAAAAACCTGTCTGAAGGTCTTTCACAAAGAAGGGGGAGTTTTGTAGCGAAGTTGTTTGGGAAGTGGGAAGTCTCAGTGCAGTTCCCAGATCTTCAGGAGTCTTTTGGCATCCATCTGCATAATGCAATCTCTGGTTTTTCTGACCCTCATCTTTTTTGTAGCACTTTTTTCCTCTGGAAAAGGCTACTGGTGAGCTATGCTGGGGGCATGATGGTGGAAAACGGAGTCCTTCATCTCCCAGAGCTCTGATGGTTTGGGTATGAAAAGGGAGGTAACACCTCTCCCTTCTGGTGCATTTCCTGCCCTTACTTAGACTGGGAGATCTGACCTCAAACAGGAGCATAAAGTGCAATACAAATATGAAATGTAAATGAATTTCAGCATCTTGTAATCTCTTGTCCGTGTAATTTCAAGTTAACTGGTATTGGTGCAGTAACTGCAATCTCGTCCTGCTCCTTTGTAGGTCGGGTTTCTGTGCAGGTCTCACTGAATTTCTGCATAGTTACAAGAGCCTCAGGACCAGGCAGAGCCCATTTTATTTAGTAATGGAGTAGGTTGTGAACAGGTCTGTTGTTAAAGCATTTATTGTTTTTCAACTTAAGTTATGGTTTCATATAAATAATATATGTAGCTAGTCAATGCTTGGGAAATGCATTCTTTTCCTTGTGAAATATTTATGGACTTCAGTGCCTACTAAGTACCCAGTCAATTTTGATAATACAGCTCTAGTGAGAAGGCTTGGTTGCCTTTAAAGTCTTGGCCAGGGTGGGACAGACCTGTTAGCTGAGAGACACTGGAAATCTGATTTTTCATCTATTGATTTGCCTCCCTCTCTCCTCCTCTCTGTGTGAGGTCTGTCCATCCCTCCCCCCAGATTTGAAAATTGAATTTATATTGGTGAAGTTTTTGTACTGACAGAAAAGAAAATGGAATCCTCTACAGCAGTAGGGAACATGTATGGTGTGACCTGGTAAAAACTGTAATTCATACTGAAATTGAAATCTGGGATTTCCACCTGTCAATCAAATAATAAAAAATATTGGAATATGTTCTATAACAAATTATAACCTCCAAAATGCTGTCACTATTCACATGTGGTGCTATTTTTCCTGGTGTAGAATTCCCCTATGTGGCTTCTGCATTTCTCACATCTTCTGAGGGAAAATGAGAATTACCCCAGATATGGATTTACTGCTGGGATAGTCCAGGGCCGTTCGGGATCATCGTGAGACTCCCTGGGAGCTCTCCAGCCTGGGGAGAGGTGTTCCCATGGAAGAACTGCTGTGATTTAAGACAAAGAAACAACACTCTCAGCCTTTACCTCAGGTAAAATTTCAGCCTCCTGATTCTCTGTTGGGAATCGTGACCTTTTGTCACAGGGCTCTGTCCTGCTCTTAGGCTGGATGACAAGACTTTATAATGCATGAGACTTCAAACATGTTGCCATCTGAATTTTCTTTTGCTTTTTTTAAGAAATCAGCACGTCAGCACCTGGAACAGGCACTTGGGGTGCAGTGGTGGGTGAGCACTTTGAAGTACAGGAGCAGAGATGGCTGAAAATCTGCCACGATGGAATTCGGTCCTGAATAAAAACCACCCCGAATCCAACACCTGGCAAACCTGTTCGAAGAGATTCAAGTCATCTGAATCATTTAAATAATTTTTCTTGGGTTTTTTTTCGTCCAGCTCTGACTCCTGTGGTCTGGAGCAGCCAGCACTCTCACAGACCAATGACAAGCTGCTTTTGCAACACTTACTGCAGCTTCCTGCTCTGGTGGCCTGTGAATGGACAGTTTCCCTTTTATTTTTTTTGCTTAATAAACAGCCCTCACGTATCTGTCTGAAACCCACACCATTAAAGCCTTAAGTCAGCAATCTAAAATGACGTATTTTTTCCCCTTACCTACATGTCAAATCATAAACATCGGCCTCGGTAATAAATATTTCTATTTTATATGCATATTTTTATGCCTTCATCCCAGTTGGATTTTCAAGGCTAAGGGCTTCAGTGTGAGAGCCTTGCTGCAAGTTTAACAAACAAATAGTGAAAAATTCGGTATGCTGATGTGGAGATTATTATACATAAATCATTGAAAAATGCTCTTTTTTGAGAGGAGAGAATCACAAAAGGAGTCATTGACCTGAATAAAAGAAGCTCAGCTGTACTCCAGAGAATTTGCCATTTTCGATACATGTTAGTGCTTGCTAACAATTGTAATTTATTAATCCTGTTCTCTCTTCTTTTCCTCCATATCTGCACATTTGATTTTTACTGTAAGCAAGAATTGTATTTATTTTCTAAGAGTGCAGATTGATCTTGTGGTCACTGATAAACACTAAAAGCTACTTGATAGTCAAGGTAATCTCTCAAAAGACCCATAACCAAAGTAGGTAGAAAAGACCTCCTCACTAGATCATTCAATTTTAATATTTCTAAGAGAAAAAGCAGTATTTGCATCCTGAAATAGAGCCAAGGATATTCTGGCCTGATTTGCAGGTCATAACTCTCCTCATGCTCTGTTTGGAAACAGAAGCTCCCTGCCTTGTGCAAATTGATGGAGCTCTGCTGCCCCAAATGAAATACAGTCGGCTCTGCTGATACACTCCAGGATGTAGAGCAGGGAGAGGATTTTTTCTATAATCTCTGGAAGACCAGGATGTCTGTTTTGCTATTTAAATGGGAGCTGAACCCTTGGAAATCATGTTTCTCATGCAGAGAAACCAGAAAGAGCTGAGAGAGCCCAGGTACCTCGCTATGCGTTACCTTATTTTGATTTCCGTATGAAGTACCTCTGTAGTGTGGAGCTGTTGTTCAGGAACTATCAGGCCCTGCTTCCACCCTTGGCACCCCAAAGCTCTCATCTCCATCCAGTGTTTGCCAAACATGAATTCATAGCCATGTACAGATACCTGCACGTGCCCACCTGCACCAGCAGATGGGATTGCCTTTCTCCTCGTGTCTCTGTTTTCCACGTTTTTGAATGTTTTATACAGCCTGAACTGAATTCTGCGAAGGAAGAGACAGGAATTAAACATAGTCTGGGGTGAGGTAATCTTAACCTCAGTAAATATCCAGTTCTGATTTGTAATCACCAGATGTCTGTCCAAAATAGGAGTTTTCTCTCTCCCAACACTTCTTCCAGTTACCTGTAGAATTGCCTTTGAATTCAGCTGCAGTCTCAGCACCACGTTTTGTTTTATTTAACAAATGTTGAGACTTTTTTTTAGTAAGAGTTGTTTTCTTCCTTTGACAACATACTCAGAATTTGTCTGAGGAGTTTTTTTTGGGGTCTTCCTTGAGTATGTTTAAATTTACTGATAGTAGGAACTGAGTATTTAACTGATCATTAGTGCTTGGGTTTGCCCCTATTTGCAGCCGCCCTCTCTGAAGGTGGGCTGTGATGTGCCTGCCGACTCTACTCAAGTTTTAAACCTTACTCAGGTTCAGAAAGTGCTGTGCAAATCTTCTCTAGTTTGGAAATGATATTTTCCCCTCTTATGTGGCGAAGATGAGGTCCCTGCTTGCTAGAGCACCAATTTCCCCCCACTGCTCCTCTTCAGTGGCTATAAAAAATATTGGGGGAAAAAAGAGATGAAATAAACCAGCATGCAAAGAGAAATAACCAGGAAATATGTGGTATATTTGTGCCATAGATTTTAGTAAAGCCTTAATGCAGACACAAGAGTATCTGTCTTTGTAGATAAATTTCTGTATTCTTAGCATTTATTGAATCAGCAATGTCCCCATCCATTATGTAACAGGAGCAGCTGGTCAGCCTTTCATGTGATGTACAGTTTCCTTTCCTCCTCATAGCAGTGACAGAAAAATGCTATTATTCCTCAGCACCTTTCAGCTAATGTTCCTTCAGATTGTCATCCTTACTTCTATGTAAATGCAGACCCTAATTTAGAAAAATTAGCTTAGAGTAAAGCATTATTTTATACTGGTAGGGTTGGGAAAGAGCTTCTTTCCAAAAGGGAACTTGAACAGCTTAAAGAAACTTTTGTCAGCATCATCCCTCCTGTGTGCCTGAGCAGTTTTGGAAAGAGAGATCTAATTATTGGCCTCAGCCAAAGAAAGTGAGCTAAAAGTCTGTATTTCACAATCCTCCTCTCCACCACTGATACCTCTCTGGCCCTCTGAGAAAACCTGCCATGGCCTCCCTGGGTATTGGGACATCACGGGATTCTTTAGCACATTGCAGATTATGCCTTCCTTCACTTCTCTCTGAATTTATTTATTGTGTATGTTGGGAAAAAATTGACACCAGTGAAAATTTGATGTTGGTGATTTGAAACCTTTCTTGATGACAACTCACTCATCTTCACTCACCTGGTGCATCCCACAGAATTCTGAAATAACTCAGACTGTAGGAGGAGGAGCAGTCAGTAGCTGAAGGGAGTGGAACCAGTTCTCCAGTAGCTCCAGAGCTGTAGCAAAGGGATCATCTGCTCTCAGCTGTGCAAGGACCTTGCACAATTCCCACCAGTGTCTCTCCAAGACTAGGAACAAAAAAATAAGCCATCAACAAACAGCAATGTACAGAAGGCAGAGCAGCAGCCCAGGGACCTTTCCAGTGTGGGCTCCTGCCATGCTTCTCTAAAGGATGGTTTAGTGTAAAGAACACATGTTTTATTTTCTATTAAAAAAGCAAACAAACCCAATGACACTTTTGGGGAACCTGTTGGAGTTTGGGGTCTGATTCACAGCCTGGTGAGGTAAGAGAAAATGCTTCTCATTCTGTGTGTATTGGTTGGTTTTTTAAGATTTGGTGTCAGTGGCAACCCCAAAGTGGGTCCGATGTTAAATGTCTGGTATCAGACCAAGGGCTCCCTTCTAAAATGCTGAGTAAAGCTGGCTAGAAAGCAAAACATGTTTTAAGAAAAATGGGGATGTTTTAGAATTTTTTTATCATCAAAATGAAAATAAGGCTGCTTGTTGAAGAGGAAGCAAGCGAGCAAACAGGTTCAGCTCACAGCATGCCAAAACCTGGTGAAGAGGATATTTCTATAGGATGTAGGAGGCCAGGGTTCATGGTTATGGTCTAAAACACCTCCTGCAGTGGGATCAATCTGTTGAGCACAATTGCTTCTGTTGGATTGGTTCTGCCTTCATAAAAATCCCATTTCTTGGGGCAGAGGAGAGAGGATGACCCAGAGGTTGGGGTGTTTGCAGTGGCTGTGGGAAGACTCTGTCAAATCCTTGCTCTGCTTTATTTGGAGCCAACTCAATCTTTCCTGTATCACATGGTGTAAATGCACATCACCAGGGAATGTGCTGACCACTGGGCTGCTGGCTATGCTGGGATCCTTTCCCAATCAGTTTTTGTCCATCAGTCTCAAGCTGAGCAGGAAGATTCTTCCCAGAAAGCGTTTTGTGAAAATGATGTGTTTCCCGCAAAAAGTTTCAGTTCAGAGAAATCAGGATTTTCTTTCCCCCTGCCCCCCAAAAGAATGGAAAAACTCAAACCCCTCTAGCTGGAAAATGCCTGGCTAGCACCAGCACTGAGCTCTGATGAGGTCAATTGACCGCTTGCCTCCTTCCAGCATTTGTGTCTTTTTATTTCAAAACAGTTTGAGAGCTGCTCTTCTGGCAGGAAATTGCAAAAAAAGCCAAGGCTGCATTTAAATTCAGCTGCAGCTTGCACCGAGGGCAGTTTTGAAATAATCTTTATATAGAAGATGTTGTCTCATCTACCTATTGAACACATTGAACCTCCTCCAAGCCTACTCTTCCTGCTTTGCACAAAACATAAAATTTATCTCATAAACACCAGAACCAGCACCTAAGAAAAAGAAGCTTTAGTAATAGATGAAGTAAGTCCATCCCAAAGGGACTTTCACTGTCACAGGATGACTGACTGGGAATGTGTATGCTGAGAAGGGAGGGAAAAACTGATAAGGGCGTCAGAGGGGTCAAAATCACAGATTTTATTGGCATTAGAAATGTGACCACTCTAAGCAGCATGTACAGGCAGCAGCTTTCCTAGCCAGCAGATTACTGGTTGTATTCCTACCTCTGCTGTTGGTCTCTTGAAGGGTTCTCAGATAAATAACCTTCCCCTTTGTGCTCCTGTTTCCCTCACTGTAAAGTGCTGTCAGTGATGTTTGTTGCCTTTGTAAAGCACTTTGAGATCCGTGGGCAAAAGGGAAGTGTTAGAGTTGTTAGTTCCAAAAGGGAAAAAGCTGTAAAACGGAGGTTTGAAGTCATCCTTTTTTTTCTGTCTTTTTCCTCTTAGTAATATTTCATCTTTTGGGAAGAAACTACTGATTGCAAACCAGTGAACTTAGAAGTGGCCAAAAGCCTTGACCTCTGAGTCAAGAGTGAAACCTTCCCTTGGCTGTGTTGTGTGCAGGTGTTTGGAAAGTCATTTCCAGGGGACAGATGGTGACAATTCTCTGCGTGTCCTACTGGAAAGCTGGGCTGGGGCAAGCCAGGGATGCTGAGCTCAGAGTCAGACATTCAGATCACTCACCAGCCCTGCACCAAAACTGTCCTGTGGCTGGTCACGGGACTTCTCCTGCCACAGGGGCTGTCCTGGCTCACATCTCCTCTCCATGTACTCCAGACCCCCAGGCTGGCCAGCCCTGGGCAGGTACTCACTCTGCTCCCTCCTTCAGGTCACTGCAGCTTGTGTTTGTTCCACGGTCAGAGCACTCAGCTCCCCAGGATTCAGTGCCCACCCTCAGAAGCTTCTGCTGTGCACAGGCACGGCAGGCACAAACAAGAAATGTGCTTTGCTCATGGGTAAAACCAGACTGAAACAAATGTAAGGTGCATTAAATAGAAATCATATAATATTGAGAAAATCCTCCTCATTTTTGCCATTTTCTATACATGAAATGCTGCATTTAGGTCACAATGATAACAAAAAAAAATTCATGCCTTTGAGCCCTTGTTACTACGGCCATGGGCCTCACAGCAATCAATAATACAGCCAAAGCAGCTGTGTTTGGAGACTTTGTTCTGCCATTTGATTCCTAAACAGATTTTTCGTGACCAAATTAGAGAATGAAACAAATGACTATTCAAGAAGGCCTGTTACTGAATGAGGTTCTGTAGTCCAGTGCCACAGCTTAGGGTCCATATGGAAGCCCAGCTGAGAAATCCAGCACTGCTTTATCGGCAGAGCTACAAATATCTACTGAGAACAGAAGTCAGATGGGAAGGACTGTCTGATCCAAGCTATGCATGCGTGTTAACTGCCCAAAGCATGAAAACAACAGGTTTTTTTCTCAATTTTTCTTGCTGTATGGGTGGTCCCCAGTGTTATCCATAAATATTTTTTTTTTTCTAAACTTTGTACAGGATAAAGAGGATAATAACCATGCCAGCTTCACCAGCCCATGGAGAGAACAGCTGAAGAGATCATGTGAAATTGCTGTGATGAACAGCAGATGAGGGGAAGGCTTCTTGCAGTGAGGGAGATCTACATCAGGCCAGGAGGCAAACTGAGAGAAAACATTTTTGGATGTCACCAGGTAGGTGGCTAGGATTGGATTAGGAGTGGTGTATGGTGTTAAAGAACAGAAAGCCAACAGGTTCTCTGTGCAACAGAAAACCAAAGAAAAATGAATGCAGCAAAGTGTGTGATTTAAACCTTGTCTAAATTAAAGAAGAAACACTCGAGTGCTGCTCCAAAGAAAGAGCTTGAACTCAATCATAGAAAAGAGAATCTAAAACAGTAACAGGGAACCTTCCTCCTCTTTAGAGACACTGAAAGAGAAAATAGCACGTATCTTCCTATTAAAAATGTGTCTTTCTAAGGAGAAAAGGCTTGAAACCTGAATATTCCAAAGATATTAACCCCACTGTGCTCTAGTTAACTCTTGAGGCGATGGGCAGCAATGGTGGTGTCAGCACACTCCTTGGGAGCTTGAAAACAGTGCCCTGGAAGCCTCTGTTTCAGAGGCAAGACCAAGCTGCTCTGTCTGCCTGAGACACTGACCACATTCCTAATGTATGGATGGGATGTACACAAACCACACCTACAGCATCCCAGCCTCCCCACTGCCTTCAGGAACTGCTGAAGGATCCAGGCAGCTCAGCCTGAGGAGGTACAAGCTGATTGACCCCTTTATCTCCAGATGCCTCTGGACTGTTGGTAGGACTTGCTAAGCTTTAATCTGACTCTGGCCACACAGCACACTTACCTGGTGAAGGCCTCAGGCTGGTTTCACTCTCTGCTACCAGCAGCAATCCAAGTGTTAAAGATCAGCACATTGGATAAATATTAACAGAATTTCAGGCCAACAGCTCAGCAGAGAAACGCTGCCATGTGTTGAGATTTTTTTCCTGATCTGTAGCTGTCAGTGGTGTGAGCTTGTGTTAGCAGCCTCTTCTCCATTTCACTAATGACAGCTGTAAACCTCCTCTATCAACAAGCTGGCTTAAGCCATGACATGATTGCCTTTGCTGTTTCTGTACACTTAGCAATCTCTTCCTTCTGCTCAGAGTGATTTGGAAGTACATACATCATGGTGGGACACTGGCTCTATTGCTGGCTTAGTGATGAACAGATGTCAGGAAAAAATGGTAACAGGAGAAAGCCTGAAAAAGCATTTTTCGTCAGAGGCACTAGAAAAGTGTATGAGATTCCTTCCTCAGCAATCAGTACAATGTTGTTTAGGTAATTCTGGAGCTGAGATTTCCTCATGCAATAAACACGGAAGGTTAATTTCCCATTTGAATATTGGTGGAGCTTGTGTAGGTGACAGTGTGGCCAATCCTGGAATTCCAATACATTGAATCCTCTCTGAGAGAGGCCTAAAACTTCTGGGTAAGTACATTCCCAGGAGAGGTATCTGTGCATCATTCACGAAAAGTATGCATTTCAGAATACACTTGATTTTTAAGTAGTTCTTGAACTCCCAAGTGCTTAAATCACTTCTGAAAGTAAAATAGTGGCTCTTCAGCCAGAAGCTTTTGAAAGTATTATCCTCTGTGTTTTCCAGTTATGTTCTTCTTCAAGCACTTAAGTGATTTTTAGAGGCACTGATCACCCACAGGTTGTGTTGCTGTTCCTGGCAGTTGTGATCAGTCAGCACCTCTGGAGAAGTTGAGAAGTTTGGTGCCTCAGTTCATTTGCCTGGATTTTAAAACTATGGCTTCTGCTTTTATTGGCTTTTGAGACAGGTGAAGTTGATAAAGTGAACGATATAAAAAGCCCAGCAGAGCATTAAAAAGCAGGAAAGATGATGAGAAGAGATTGCGGCCGAGATTAAAAGGCAGGATTTCATTGGGATGTATTCCTTATGCCAAGACTTCCTTTTTACTGCCTTTTTTTTCTTCATGTGGAGTTGCACTGAAAAAGCTGCATCCTGACCCTCCCACACGCCTGTATTTTATCAGAGTCAGTGATGCACATCCTTGTAAAAAGCATGTTAAATATTTTTGTGGTTAAATGTCACCTGGCTTGGTGGAAGCAGAAGCCTCACGTGCAGGGCTCATAGGAATGAGTCATTTTATAACTTTCAGTCCCTGCAGCTCCCCCTCGTCTGGACCTGTTCTCATCCTGAGCCCAGCCAGGGCCTGTCACTGAAGTCACTTGAACCCTGGGCTGGAGAATTCGTGCCACAACACACTGCACTGGTGTCCTGTCACAGCAGTTCTGTGCTCTCTGGCTGCAGCTCCTCCTGCTCGGGCTCCTCTGAGGCCCTCTGGGGTTTCATATTTGATTTTGGAAGTCTGGACAACCCTGCTACCTGGATCTCCTAAGTTAAACAGGGTCAGACATGGTTTGTTCTTGGATGGAGTGCCCTCCAAGGAAAATACAGGTGTTAACCTGCAGGAAGTGTGATGGTGATCCGGGAGGTGGCTCAGTTCCCTCAGTCAGGATTGAACTGGTCTCTCCAGGGCCAGAAAGTGCAGTACTGGCAGAGATGACAACTTCCAAAGGTCAGGGCAGGATGGAAAACCAATGGCTGTTTGTTTTCTTTGCAAGGGCATGAGGAAAAGTTCCTGCCCTAGAAACAAGGCACCTCTCATGTGATTAAAGAAGCCAACGAAGTTCTGCTTCTTTAAAACTGGGAAATCACCCTTTGAAAAGATCATGCCTATGGGATTCCAGGAGGTCAAAAAACATCCTTAGGCTACAGATTCTTTTTTCAACAGGTCTCCTAATTTCTCTCCTCCACTCATGGCACATTTCCTGCTCACAGGATCAGTCTCTGCAGTGCTGAAACTGGGAAAATGGATGGGACAGCTTCTACCTGCCTTCCTCACACTGCTTATCTAGGAACTGTTCCCCACTACATGGAAGGAGGAAAACAACTACTGAAAGGTTTTTCATCCCAACTAGGATTAAAGCAATTACTTTCTGTGCATTGCCAATTGTTTCAAGTGTCACTTAAAGGAGGTTGAATTAAGTAGGAGCAGTCAGGTCCATTGGAGACCTGATACAATCTGTGGCTTGTCTCAGATTTTCACGTAACAGGTTAACTTAGAGTGAAGTCCTCTTTCGTGTTTTATCCAAACCAGTTTATTCTTTCATCATTTTAGTTCAAACTTTCTTTTGGCTTAGCACTTTTTCTAAGGGTCCGAGTAGTGGTGAATGAGAGTTCCTGTAACATAAATCTTTCTACCTCTTTGGACTCTTTCCTATGTATTACACCTGGCTCAAAACTACAGCTCTTTAAATGAGGAAAGATGCTGCGGTTCCTCCCACTAAAACTGGACCTTGATCTCACTAAGATCAGATTTACTCCTGTGAAATGCCTTTCTTAAATCAGCGTATTGTTACAATAACATGCCCTAAGATGAAATCTACCTTTAGATCTTTTCTTCATGAAGGAGAGCTTTTTCAGGACTATTGCTGATATTCCTCGCTTGCACAGTCCATTGATCATTAATTTATTGCATCTTTCTGTGGGACAGCGCTGAATGCATGCTGGATTATAAGGTATTGAGTCACTGCTCATTTCTGATTTACTGAAGCCTGTAGTGGGAACAGAACGAGACAGTGCTAAGCCTGTTTGAAACTAAAGCCAAGTGAATGTAAAGCTCAGTGTCAGTGCCTCTATAGATGTTGTCCCACAGAAGGATGGATTTTGCATCCTTAAGGATTTTGCGTTAAATCATAGGGGTCAAAATCCAGGGTTTGTTTCACTGAATCAGTCACCTCAGTACAAAGGAGCTATTTCTGATCTCCCACTGATGGCACTTCCCATGCAGACTGGCACTTGGGTGCTCCATCTCATCGGCTGCTTCTTTTGGTTAGTGCTGCAGTTCTCTATGTACATTTTTGCCAGTTGCAGCTGGAATTGCCACTTCCTATATGAGAGGAGAAGGGGCGAGCAAGTACAATTTCTAGATTTTTTGTGGGTTTAGGCATCTTCATGACAGCTTTACTGAGCTTGCTTGTGTTATGCTCTTCCTGGCATTTCTTTCTTTTGAAGTCATTAAAACCAATTTCATATTTATAAATAAAGTGTCCTAATGCATCTAATATATGATGAGGTCTGGCTGCTGCCTGTTTTTCTTTTTAATGTTTACGCCAGGTGCCTCTTGCTTTCAAGGAACCAAGCAATGAATAAATTTAACAGATATTTCTTTTAATTAGCCCCCAAAGAGCTAGCAATGAAAAACATATCAGAAGTGTTCTAGTGCTTTAGAAAATATAAGACTTCTTCACAAAGCCTCTACACAGAATTACAGAACAGCAATAAAATCATCACTTGCATGCAGAAATAGATTGTTTACACAGGGATCTCTTATGAACTGGCATTTATTATGGTTAACTTCTAATCACACAAACGTTTCCATGCATGCATCTGAGCAGAGCCATTGGAATCAGTGGGACAGCTCTGCTGCCTGACATTAGATACAGGCAGTAAAGTTGGTGGGATCAGAGCTCCATTTGTGTGTATCTCTAAGAGCTTTGCCTTCTCTCAGAAGGGGGAAGGAAAATTTATATTCCAGATTGGTGTAATTACTGCAGGACATACAATATTGGCAAACTAGATTCTCTGAATGTCTGCAGCATTTCAAAGCATTTTAAGATAGAGGCTGAAGGCTGACAGTTTCTTATTCTGACTTACATTCTGCCCCCTCTGCTTTTGATTCTGCATTCAGAGCTGCCACAAGAATGTCAGCACTGCAATAAATATGCATTTATGTATCACCTTTTTTTTGAAGTTTTCTAAACACTTTACAGACAGCCCTTTATATTCACAGATCTCAAAATATTTTAGAAATCTCTGTTAGTATTCTTTTCTTCCTTTTACTGAGGGAGCAATGGGTGTGTTTCCAGGGAAGTGACTGATCCAGGAGTCAGTGCTTTCAAATTAGCTAAATTAGAATTCTCCTATGAAAATTTTCTCCAAAAGATCTCAAGTGGCTCTGAGGGAAAACATGACGTTTTTATTTCCATCTTGCAGTGTGCTGGTATAGGCAGGATTACACAGGGCTGATAAACCTCATGTGTGACAAGAGTCAGCCCAGAAAATTCCTATCAACCAGATACACAGCAATTATATCTGCCCTATGGCTGGGATATTGGGAGCAAAATCCAAAGTTGGCTGGCTCCAAAGTTGTTTGTTGTGGGTAGATCATGGGGGTTGAAGGATGTGGTAATTCTGCACCGACTCTCTCCCACAGGTCAGTTTCACACGCGGTTTTGGGGGAGACTCAATTTACATCCTCGAGTCTATTTTTTGTGTCTGGTTTATCTGGGTTGCAGTTGAGCTGTCCCCAGGATGCCCAGATAATGGAGCTGACTGTGTGCCTCCCAAAATATCCTCCAAACCTGGAGCACTGGGCAGGGCAGAGCAAGCACCTGCACATGGATCTGCAAGAAGCAGCCTGCTGTGCTGCTGCCAGAGGGAGCCTTGGGTGGCTGATGCCCTGCTCTCAGGTGGCACATCCCAGGATCCATAGTCTTTCATTAAGGAGTCACAATCCCCAGATAATGGAGTGCACAGGGTCATCCCACTGTATTGATCCTATCCCTGAAACAGCCAGCTGAGGAAAAATACTCCCTTGTCTCCCCCAGCCACACGGAAGTTCCTTTATTAGAGACCACTATAAAGCTACAGAAATATTCTCTCCCAGCAACATATTTCCCATAATGTTGTTATGGGAAGTGCCTTAAAAGTGGCAGTCAATTCTTCTTTGAAGTCATTAACAACCAAAAACAAGTGCAGGAATCAGCGTGAGAGGGCTGGAAATAGGAGAAGATTTAAAGTGTATCTCTTACATGTGCTCCAGCAGAGAGAAGGGAAGAGATCCAATTGCTTTCTTACCCTTGGAATTTCTCTGTTGGTTTTAATAGTCTGATAGCCTAATGACAAACTCCACACACACTCTGGGGTATGTTCTCAGCTTAATCCATGGGGATACATGTCTGCAATACTCATTAACGTCAAGGAGCGTTAGGAGGAACATAAATCTTTGCTCACTAAGATGTGAATCTAGACTCTGATGTTCACCATACAGCATCAGCTGCTGACTGAAGAAAAAGAGGAATTCCAGCACCTAGAAAGTCTCCTTGAGAGTTCCTAGACTAAACAATCAATCCAGCCAAAAAAAATCAGGGATGAAATTTCTACTCCACACTTTTGGTTCAAAACACCAGCTGTGATAGAGAGTGATGCATATCCAATGGGCAGGCTCCGGCTCACACAGGAAGTCCATAAAATCCCAGTGAATCCCCAGCCGGCCAGACAAGCTCTGTATTTCCACCAGAAACCCTGAAAAACAGATAAGCAGTGCATTTCTCAGTTAATCGTTAGTGCCATACGGCCCAGGAAAACATCACACTATGCACATACATAAAGAGGAATTTCGATGCCAAGAAATTAGAACCACTCTATAACAGACTTCTGATTTGTGATTTCTTTGGCACCGAGCCTAACACAAAATCACTGTGATTTCCAACTACAAATATTTTTGGAACCACCAGACTTGGTCCCACGTGTATGTTAAATGAAATGAATGTTCAAAATCCACAACAAAACTCCAGAGGGGAGACTCCGATTAGAATATTAACATTAATCTTAGGAAGTCACTAGGAACCATTCAAGCTATAATAATAAATTGCAATAAAGAAGGAATACAAGGGCTTTTTTTGCTGTCTGTTCAGCAAGCAGGTGTTACTGTGAACACTCTAATCTACACAGCACAGAAGTGAAGTGGTTGCCCTTAAATTTTCCAGTTGCGTAAAATAAATAAATGACATTACTATAATATGTACAACAATCCTTCTTATAGGAGCCTAAGTGCAGCTCAGGGACTGGTGCAGATACTGAGATAACGTAATGCAGCTCCCCAGGACAAGACTGGAAAGTTTTCAAAAGCAATCCTTGTCCCAAGAGCTCCAGAGGCAGAGGCAGGAGCCAGAGTTCACTCCCTGTTTATGGTAAGAGCCATCCCCGGGCCACTTGCTGGTGACACCTGGAATTCACCCTGGGAAGTCACAGATGTAAGGACACGATGCTGTCATGCTACTCCAGCAAGGGGCTGAGCTGTGCTGTTCTGACTTGCAGCCCATACTGAACTTTGATGTTATTTGGATGCAACCTGAAGTGCTTAAATTTAAATCTCTGAAATGTATCTTATCAGCTGTGGTTTGATTTTCAAAACGAATGACCATTTCCAAAAGCAGCTTCCTTCGACTTGCAGCAGTTAATCAGGACTTCTCAGCTCTGTCACCCAGATAATATGGATGTATATGTTCAGTGTTAAACCTTTGTGTTTAAAAGCTTTCACCACCATCTCTGACATGGCAATAAAACCGTGGTTCTCAGTGTACAATCTTTGCTTGCAAAATTCAGGAATAAGAATGATCAGGAGGTGAATCAAACCAAACAAAACCTTCCCTTTGACTTTGATTGGAGTTTTCTAGGTTTGGTGTTCTGAAATTTAAGTGGTGATAGAAAAAGTTTCTCGTTATCATTAGAAAATTGGACTCAAGTGGGACTAGCACATGATTCATTGTATTTTCACGAATAGGTGAGAAATGAGGTGTACAGGAATTTCTTAATTCAGTAAAGTGCTGCTTTCCAGTTCAGGCACTGACTCCCAGTGGCCAACACACTTCTTTTGTTCTGGAGAAGTCATTTTTTCACACCTGGCTATTTTGTGGTGTTCACTGTATTTCTGATGCAACTCAGACTCCAGGAAGTCTGGGAGCTCCCACAGCAAAGTCTGCTCTGCAGAGATCTGTAGCTCAGCAGCAAGGGCAAGGAGTTGGAAGCTAATCTGTGCTGAGCTGGATCATTGAATCTTTTGGGATTCGCTCAGAGCTTGTCAGGAAACAAACTCCAATCCTGAAATGCAAAGCATCAAGACTCCTCAAGGAACTTTTTTGATCACATATATCAAGCAATTCACAAAGAACTGGCCAAACTCTGACTTTATTGCGTTTGTGTCCCTGTGAGGAGTTTTCTGTGTGCAGCCTCACAGAGCAGCAAAATTGTCCTTCCAGGTATGACACTGCTCTATTAATAGTCTATGAAGTACTAGGAGCAAATGAAAGACACTTCAGATGACTCTTGAAAAATGAATCAGTATCTGCTCTGAAATTGGACCCCAAGTATGGAATAGGATGTGTCTGTGAGAGATTATTTTGGGGCCATATGGTTTCTTGCTCTGCTCCACCCTCCTTTTCAGGAAATAAACATGTCCCAGTGCCCTATACTCATTAGGAAGGATATGGGCATCTTTTGGGAGCAGACTTTGTTGGGTTATTAGGAATTTTGTTCTTTCCTAACAGACAGCTGCTCTGCTAATGCCTCCTGACCTGTCTTTGTGGAAAACACTTATGCAGGGAGAAGCCCTTATGCACCAGTTCTTGTCTTCATCCTACAAATAAGTTGCTGGCTTTTCTCTTCACCACTTTGCTTTTATCTCCTGTCTGTCCTGTTTGACACATCTCTCCTGCTGACTGCTGGTGGGACAAGCCTGTGATTTGTTCCAAGCAAACACATGTGCACAGTTTCCACCATTGTGTGGTCTCACGTTCTGAACTTACCTGTGGGTGTTTACTTTGGTGGCATGACCTGGTATTTTGTAGCCCTGTATCTTTTTTTCTCCTTCCTTGATATTTTGTTCCCCTCAGCCACGATAACTCTTCGTCAGAAGCTGCTGCATTTCTGCTTTGATCATATAGAACGTACTGTATAGCCTCGGGTAACACAGTGCTGCTTAATACAGATGAAACAGCTACAAACCCTCTCAGAAGTGGAGTTTAAAAAGGGATACCAGTGAAATCAGATCCCTCTAGCTGGACAGCAGTCTGATAGCAGAACAAGGGCTGTTGTGGTATTTGGCAGCCAGACAGTCTTTATTGTTATTAGATGAAACAAAGCTTGTGATCTTTAGTCCTTGACCTTCACTGCAGCAGCACACTCTTAATCAGACCTTAATTTAACACCTAACATGGGCACAGAAAGGCCTGGCTATGGGCTGCTGGTTTAATTACATATAGCTGATATCATCCAAACCAATTTAACCTCATTGCTGTGTGCTGGGCACGGGATGGGAATCGCCCTTCAGACAGACACAGCACAAACCAGTTCCCAACAGAAAAGTTTTGTGTGTTCACTTAAAAAACAAATAACTACTCCTTTGGATGCTTTGCAGGTGACATTACAACCTTTTCAGGAAGATCTGGAATCAGCAGGATTTACTAAATCTGGTTGCCCTTTATGCTTCCACTCTGGCATTTTAGGTATTTCTAATAGTTAAAGATCAAGCCTCCTGCTGATGGGATTCTCCCATGCACATTCATGGGATCTGTTGCTGTGCAGGAGCATCTGCGTAGCTGGGTAAGAAGTAATATTTATGTGTTTCATGATAAGATTTTCACATTTTGCTGCTGCTTTGTGCTCAGTTCTTCACAAACTGACACAATATTTATTTTTGACATTCAAATCTGAACAGTCATATTTTTACATGTTTTGACACAAAATTTGGTCTTTTTCTGAGTTAGTCTGGAAATCTGAAAGCATCCAAAGTCTTCTTTCAGAAACAGGATTGTTTTGATTAATAAGGTTTCACTCAAATTTTTTTTCACCAAAACCACCGTCAGCAAACCAAATGCGCAACAAACATTGTAAACAGTCTGTAGTTTTTTAGTGAAATCCCAAATTTTCCATGAAATCCCAGTTAACTACACAAAGATTGTTGCGAGCATCACAGGTTTGCTGGAAAGAGATTGCCTTGAGTTTGCAAGAAGTGGATGGCTACCTATGGCAGAGCTCTTTAACAAAAATACTAACGAATAAAAATAATATAAAATATTATTGAGCAGCAAGAGCTTGGTCTCTGGGACATAGAAGACAGAGATTCCACTGTCAGTGCTTGTCACTGGCTTGCTGAGACCCTGCTTGAACCATGTTGCTTCATTCTACGGAAGAACTCTGATGGCCCTTAATGAAGTTGGGCAAGAAATTAACATTCTGTGTGGTCTGTCCTACCTGTCTGCAAGAGGTCACCTGTCCCATGGCAGGGCTGGCAGAACAGGACAGGTGCCAGCACATTGGCCACCCGTGTCCCCATGGTGCCTGCATTGCTGCTGGAGGTGGATCTGCACTGGCACACTGGGCAGGAACTGGCGGGCACTGGGAGATGCACATTGTGCCCATGGAAAGGTGAGTGTGGATTGCCCGACACTCTCAGTAGGAAGCTTCTTACTTCCACTCTGCACAGACATGAATGACTTGTCAAGATGTAAGAATCAAGCCCCAAGATTTCAGGCTGAAATGAACTTAGAATCAAAATGAACCCAAAAGCTCCAAGGGAAGTTCTGAATAAAATTTCTTCTGAAAGCAGGACCTTGCCCATGGAAATGCTTTTGTGCTTTAAAGGCCAGATCACTGAACATCTCTGGTGTTTTCAGCACAGGGGCCATTTAAATGCGAGTTCCAGCTGGATCCCCACCGCCCCAGCTCTGGAAGGGGAGAAGGCTGTGGTGTGTTTAGCTCTCAGTTTGGTTTCTACACGGTGACTGCTGTGCAGTCATGTTCTGGTTCACTTGCACAAACTTTCCATTGTAGCCCCTTACACTGACTGAGCTTTGACTGAGACAAAAGAAGGACTCGCACTGTCAGAGCCATGGTGGGACGAGGTTTAATCTCCAGCTGATGCTATACTTAATACAAAATCAATATGAACAGCAGGTTGTCACTGGAACTGGAAAGAGAATCTCTATGACAGGCTTATGCTTTTCTAAAAACTATTTCAGTTTATCTTGTGCAGTTCTTTTGTATAGGTAATTCTTTCTGTTGCAGGGTCTGCTGAAACGTTCCCAGGCCTGGCTGGAGGATCAGTGTTGCTTTAAAACCTGAATAAACAGTTATACGCCCTGGTAGCTTCAGATCCAGTAGCCAGAACAAATGACACTTTGCATGAGTTCTTCCAAGTGAATTGCTCTGTGACCACTGTAGGCTTTTGAGTTTTTGACTCATGATATAGAACACTGTTAAAGCTTTTCTTGAAGAGCTCTGAAATGCCCCTCTTTCACTACCCCAATTGTTTCCCCAGTCAGTGCAGTTAGCTGGGAGTCCAGTGTGGTTTCACTACTCCTGTGAGTTATGTTTTGACTTGGGGTTTGGATTTTTTTGTGATTGAATGCTTTTACAGGGCTCCCTGTGACCTCATGCGAGGGCAATCGCTGTGTTGATTTGCAGGAATGTAGATGGGTCTGCAGAAATGTCAGGGTCTCCCATTAAGATATTTCTTTCACCTCGGCAGGGGGACTGGGTTACTGGAGTGTTGTTACAGAGATGCCCTGCAGTCAGTAACACAGCACGAGAGCACAACTGCCCTGATGTATTCCAGCAATATGGTGTTAATGTGCCATTGCTTCTCAAGATTTCAGCACCCAGGCATCACTGCTCTGGATTACAATAACATGGGCAAGTGGGCTTCTGCTTTAACAGCATCAGTCCCTGTGGCAGTGCTGTGCTCTGGGACAGTGGGGTACGATCAGCACTCTTCCCATTGTGCCCGGATGCAGGACATGCTCCCAAAGTCCTGCAGAGCCTTTCTCACCTTTTCACTCCCAGGACTGGATCCCAGGTTGGTGGAAGCCAGCAGCACACTTCCATTGCTCCGGAATAGCTCTGGAAGAAGCTGGGTCAGTGCTGCATTTCCCTCTTTCACAGTGCCTAAACACAAGCATTTACATTCCCAGAGTGAAGAGTATGTTCTGTAACTGCACTCATACATGTGCAGTGTGTGTTCTGTAGGTGCACTCGTGTGTGCAGTGTGTGTTCTGTAAGTGCTCTCATGTGTGTGCAGTGTGTGTTCTGTAACTGCACTCATACATGTGCAGTGTGTGTTCTGTAAGTGCTCTCATACATGTGCAGTGTGTGTTCTGTACATGCTCTCATACATGTGCAGTGTGTGTTCTGTACATGCTCTCATACATGTGCAGTGTGTGTTCTGTAAGTGCTCTCATACATGTGCAGTGTGTGTTCTGTACATGCTCTCATACATGTGCAGTGTGTGTTCTGTACATGCTCTCATACATGTGCAGTGTGTGTTCTGTAAGTGCTCTCATACATGTGCAGTGTGTGTTCTGTACATGCTCTCATACATGTGCAGTGTGTGTTCTGTAAGTGCTCTCATACATGTGCAGGGCAATGTGGGTGCACTCTCAGAACACGTTTTCACTCCAGTTCTCTGTTCGTTGGCATTTGTCTGCGCCATCTGATGAATATTTGCTCTACAAAGGCACCTAAAAGAGCAATTACATTTTTCAGAATATAATTTCTCTCTATGGGCAGGTGTTTGTTATGCTGGGGATGGAACTCCTGCGAAGAAAGCAAAGTTTCAGCTTTCTTGATGAAGAAAAGCAACACACCTTGTTCACATTTTTCCTGATATTTTTGTGATTCTTATCATGCTTAGTGTTCTTCTCAGGTGTGGAGTTCCCAAAGCTGTATGATTACAGAATCCTAGCTTGTGTGAAACTCAAAACAGGAATTTTTGAGCTTTCATTATTGTAGAGAAAAGCTTGGGGAAAAAAAAATGCACATGGAAAATAAATACTAGAGTGCTAAAAAAGGAACCCAAAGTCATGAGCCAAACTGATGCAATATTGTGGCATAGAGACTAATTTAGTCCCAGGTTCTCACAGAAAACTGCTGCTTATTAAGCAAAATAAAAATATTTTTAATTTTATTGCCTTAAGCATACTTAATCCAACATCAAAATGGTGCTTATAAGACTTTTTCAATGTCACAAATATCACATTCTATATGGAAACATAATAACGTAAATTTTCATCAGGAGTGAATTTGATACAAAATTAAACATTTGCCTTATTCAGAAGTACTTGTATATCCATGTGGGGGTGTAGGTGTCAGTTTGTGTCTATGTCTTCTTATTTTGAGTTAATACTGATATTTTCATGCCTGATTCATGATTTTTGAATGCTTGAGCTTGGCAGCACTGAACATCTGCCTTAATTGTGGGTACTAAGCTTCTTTGAAATTCTCACCTAAATTTAAAATTTCAGCCATTAAAAAAAATAATCCTGGACCAGACAAGCCACTTGCCAAATGCTGGGCTATAAATTACAGCCATTTCTTTTTATTAAGAGTTACACAGTAAAAACATAAACCCCAAACACCTAAACCCACAAATCTTATTACACCAAATGTGCTCCTCATCCAAAGCTGAGCTCTGAGCTCAGCCTTAGCCTCAGATAGGCTGAATGGTTTAGCTGCAAAATAAACTTCTGCAAAAACAGAAGCTGAAATAGTAACACAACATAAATGCTGTGTACTAGCCCTTTAGGGAAATATCTAAATAAGCAGTAAAAGTAATGAAATAGCATTTATAGCCTTTGTGTCATAAATGTATTATTTGTAAATAAAAGCAAAGCAGGTTGGCTGTGGTAAACTAGTACAGCTCTGCTCCCAGCTCTGCTCCCAGTTCTGCTCCCAGTTCTGCTCCCTGCTCTGCTCCCAGTTCTGCTCCCAGCTCTGTTCCCAGTTCTGCTCCCAGTTCTGCTCCCAGTTCTGCTCCCTGTTCTGCTCCCAGCTCTGTTCCCTGTTCTGCTCCCAGCTCTGCTCCCAGCTCTGCTCCCAGTTCTGCTCCCAGCTCTGCTCCCAGCTCTGCTCCCAGCTCTGCTCCCAGTTCTGCTCCCAGCTCTGCTCCCAGCTCTGCTCCCAGCTCTGCTCCCAGTTCTGCTCCCAGCTCTGCTCCCAGTTCTGCTCCCAGCTCTGCTCCCAGTTCTGCTCCCAGTTCTGCAGGGCAACCCCTGGGATCAGTCCAGGCTGGGAATGAAGGGATCAAGAGCAGCCCTGAGTCCTGGGCTCAGCCCCCAGCGTGGGCAGCAGGTGAAGGAGGGATTCTGCCCCTCTCCAGTGCTCTGGTGGGATTCCCACCTGGAGCATTGCATCCAGCTCCGGGGTCCCAGCACAGGAAAGGACCTGCTGGAGGAGGCTGGCCCCAAAAATGCTCTGAGGGCTGAAAAACTTTGGCTATGTGGAAAGGTTGAGGGAGTTGGAGTTTTCCAACCTGGAGAAGGCTACAGGGAGACCTAAATGTGGCCTTTTGGTACTTAAAGGAGACTTAGAAGAATGTTGGGGTAAAACCCTCTAGCAGGTCCGGTTGTGGCCATGTAACACAAGGACTGCTTTGCCTTCAGCAGTGCTTGAGGGCAGGGAGAAGGGATTCGACTTTCCTAGCACAGGAAGATGAAGCTGTGCACATTTGCATGCGTTTTGCATTTTCCTGCTAAATGTCTCTACATTTTGAAAAGTTTAGCCCAAGAAGTAACATAAAAAATATCAATTGTTACCAATTTATACTCAGCTTCTGAATCCTGTTCCAGGAGGCCCTTTAGAGATGGTCATCTCCATGCATTTGCTTGTTTTGGTTCATAACATGAGGCAGGAGTTGTGTGTTGTTTACTCACTATACCTGGCATAACCACAGGCTTAGCTTGCAAGAGAGAGAAAAAAAAGGTGGAGGCATTAATTGTTCATTACAAAGAGCAAAAAATTGTAACTAATCATGGCACAGTGCTGCTGCTAATGCATTCGAAACCTCCCTCCAACCCCCAAACCATATGGGGGTTTAAAATGTAAATACAATTTGTAATTGAGAGCAGCATTTTATTACTTGCTTTTAAGAGGCACAGGACGCCTGTAACCCTCAATATGAAATTTCCGCTGGCTAGAAATAAATTCAGCTCCGTGTTTTGTTTTTATTCCCACCACGGCGCCCGCCTGGGAAAGGTAAGGGCCGGTCTGCAAGCGCTCAGCCTCTCACTCAACACCGAGGGAGAAGTGGCTGGGAGCTGTGGTTTCCAGTCACACTGCTGCCTTCCTCACGCTGCACGCTGGAGGCAAAAGCAAACACGCTGCAGAATAAATCCTCCGAGATGCTGAGAGCTGCCGAGCTACCACAGCCTGGGCTGCAGTCAATGGGAACTGCAGGCACGCAGCCCTTCCCTGGATTTGTTCCTTTCCAGGACAGTGCTGCCTAAAAGCTGCTTTTACTGCTGGCTGCAGTTATTTCTCTATCAGCCTCGCAACAGCACCCCAGAAATGAGGTTGTGGGCTCGGGGTCTGTGGTATTGGGTGCTGCACAACTGTGGGACAAGGACCAGCTCCTGACACAGGGAGAGGCAGACGTGTGTGCAAGGCAAGTGACAAGGAGAACACACAGAAAAAGGATGTGGGGCATTTTTCCTCTGTGATATGGGAGATGTCACAAGGATATATGATTTATAGTTAGATCCTGTAGGGAACCAAACAGTCAGGCTGTATTTGACTTAAATTTACCATAGCAGGATTCCACTGCAAACTTTCAGGATTTTAGCAGGCTTGGGAATGCAAAGTTCTTATATGGAGATGAAGGGTTTAGGATGCCACCACCAAAGAGGTTACTCGTGGGTACCTCTGTCAGCCTGGAAATAATCCCCTCACACTTCCCATTTTCCTTCTCTTTTCTGTCAGCTCTAGCTCAGGGAAGCAGCATGAAAAGAGATCCTCATAAAGAGCACGATAATCCTGCCCTGCAGCTCTTGCAGGACATTGGCAGGGAAAGGAGAAAAGGAACTTACTCACATTTTGGCTGGAAGGATTGGTGACCTTCACCTGTGCAGAAGTCAGGAATGTCTAGAAAATTAAAGCACAGTGAGGGTACAGGGATTTAAACAAAGATGGAGAAAAACCTCTGGATTTTAAGGTAAGTCATTACACCAGCTCATGTGTTGGTTGCTCACCTGTAAAGAGGACAGTTCAGGGCAAAGTGGACAGTTCCAGGAGAACTGTAGGGGAAGGTTTAGGAAACTATCCCACCATGGGTGTTCCTAGGTAGAAGAATTCACACCTCTGATAGAATAATAAGGGCTTATTTTTCAAGGTGAATCATGTCCCACAATTCTAGGAAAAATACAGACGATAAGCAAAATAAAGCTGAAAGTGAAGTATGTACTGCTGTGAATGGACTAGGCTGCAATATTGCCAGTTTTGAGACCTTGTGAGGTGCCTTGTGCCTCACAGGGTATAACTCTCATATATTCTTCTCTGAGAAATCAGGGAAGTATTAATTGTAAGAGTAGAAAGGAAGGCAGCCATGCCAGTGCCTGCCACTTCAGTGAACACAAACTCATTCTGCTACTTCAAGACTTCTCGGCTGAATTAATGTGTAGGACATAATAACAGCCATGCTGAGAGTGAAATATTCCCTCTCTCATTAGAAACCACTTCTGTTCTTGTTGAGCTGTATCCTCCCACCTTCATCTGCTCTGGGTTCTATCCAACATTATTTACAATAATTGTATCCACCTTCGCTGTTGGATTTCTCAAAGGTATTGTGGCTAAGAGGGATAAAAGACGTCTACACACTCAGTGGCTTTTTCCTCAAACAAATCAGGAAGTCAAGCATGGTTTACAACGAGGAAGAGCTACTTGAAGAGCCTGGGGTGTATTTTTTTTAACCACTTAACGTTGCAGGACACCTCGACATCCTATCTTACACACGAGGAACTCAAATTGCACATTCTGTCAAGTAGATAAGTGAGTTGATTAAAAGATCCCTGAATATCCAAGGGCTCCTACTGAAATCTCAGGATACATATAACATTCCTTGACCTAAACACTGGAATAAGGAGTAATGTACCCAGAGTTTGTCCTTTTTTCCATGATCTGTCAGCTTGCTGGTAAAAAGCAGGCAACAAGTGTGGAGTGATAACTGGATTTGCTAAAAGTTCTTCTTTGCACCTCTATTAGCCTTGAATATTTGTCTGTTTCCTCATATAAAAAATAAAATTACAAATACCAAAAGCAGGATGATGTGCAACTGATGTCTCCTTGCACAGAAACTCTTTGCATGTCACACTGACAAACAGCAAAATGCAAATGACCTCTCTCTCATCACTAACCCACATCTATCCCCGTGGGTTTCTGCACAAGTGCACAGCTACAGTGGCTAAATGAGTGAAGAGGGCTTGGTCATATATAAACACGTGAAAGAAGAGATAAAAATAGGGTCTAAACAGACTGTACATTTACCTGCCTCGCTGAAGTGGGCACTCAGCAGGCAAAAGAGTGCCCGGCTTAATGAAGTTAATGAAAATTGGATTTCCTCCTGCCTGGCATATTTAAGAACCTTAAGTTAGGAGTTCAGAGCAGACTTGCCTGTGGGACTTTGTTTTCTTCTCTGCTCTCAATAATCTGTGATCACAATGATCTGTGAGTTCTGAGCTGCATCCTCATGTCTGGAAGTGAACACAGAAAATTTCCTGGGTTATTTTGCATTTGTCCTTTCAGAACAGAATGAGTTTAGTGCCTGTCATTGATGAGAGAGAATTACTCACTCACCCTAAGAAAAGTAAAAACTAGGAAAAGGTGGCTATTCTTTCATTTTCTGTCCTCTGAGGAGCTTGTTAAGTTTTTGGCTCCCTGTGGGAGTTTGTGGTGGCCCTGCCTCTTCAGTCATTGCTATTACCTGTAATCCAGTTGTTGGTGGAAGTTAGGCTGGGAGCCACAGTTATTCATGGCATGCATCTTCCAGTTTAGATTCCAAATATTTTTCCTTTCCCAAAGGACATTTTCCTCAGTGCATTGCTCTGTACTTTTGCAGTGAGGAGGTGCATGAGGAGGAGCACCCACAGCTGTGCTGAGCAGTTCCATGGAAGGGCCTTTCCCCAATTATTTTGAGGACAGAGTGTGTGCTCAGTGTCCCCCCTCCGCAGGGACCTGGCTCCAGCTGACCCTGGGCTCCAGTGGAAGAGAGGAGCCAACAGCACTTCCCTCCTGCACTTGTTCTCCTCAGCAAGGAGCAGCTTCCATCCTGCAGAGGGGACAACAGATGGAGCAGTGTCACCACAACCTGCAGCCCACCAGCAAAGGATGTACCTTGACCCCTTTGCTGCTCCTCCTTCCAGGAGAGATTTTGGCTTGTAGAAGATTTGGTCTTGACTTCTACTGAGAGGTACAATGTGGGCCAAGTTTGTTTCTTACAAAAGTTCAACTCTCTGTGCATCCAGGTCGTTTCAGTTTTGTCTGTTCTCATGGTTTGGGCTTTAGGGAGTCTCTGTATGGCCAGGATGTTGGATTCATGGCTCAGATTGCTTTTAAACCAAAAAGCTCAAGTTAAAGGTATTTCCTTCACAGACAAGGGAGGAAGACTAGTTCCTCAAGGAGTAATTCAGCCCACCTGAGAGGCAATTACTACAATTTATTATTATTTTTCAAACCTTGTGTCCTCTAAAACGTGACTTTTGGGGGGTGGACTCCTGCTTTTGGGATACTTGTGTGGAATAAATGGGAATATGCCAATGTGTCTGAGTGTGGCATTTGCATTTCCTCCTGTTTGAGTGACTGTAGTGTGTATTTTCAAACTACCAGGGGATTTTGTGTTGCATTTCTGAGTACACTGGGGTTGGCTCGCACGCATACATAACTAATGTCTGTGTTTTGAAGTGCCAGGAATGTAAAATGGGTTAGCAAGAGAACTGAGTCGAGCAGCAGGTCGAGACATGTCACAACAGGGTAATCCATCCAACAGAATGAGGATAGCTTGGGGGGTCCTAAGTTGAAAGAACCTGATTAGTCTCAGCTCAGAGTAAGGATTACCACAGACTGGCAAAGGCAGGAGCAAAGACACTCAGGCATGGCTCAGGGTACTGGATCTGTAGGTTCTACCCACAGTCACCAAAATACTCAGGCAGTAAGCCCCCCATGAGTCAGGCTGAGGGCTGAAGTTGCTGGAGCATGGCTGTGAATGTGTCTGTCTGTTTTCAGAAGACTTTTACAGGAGGTGCTCAGCTCGTCTCAGAGCCGGTCACTGGCTGGGTCCCACCCGGAGGTGCTTTACTGGCAGGATGTGCTGTCACCCACTGTGACACCTGAGCCTCCACTGCCAGGACAATCCTCCCTCCTGCACATTTCACCTACAGCTCCTGCACTGCAGAGGAACCACAGCTTCCAGCACTATGGACAAGCTGATCTTCAAAGCTCCCTTCCTACCCAAACCATTCCATGACTCTGTGAATGCTGACAAGGGTCCAGATTCTGTCCTCATTCTCAAGATGGTCAGGCCCAAATAATCCCACTTTTTCTAAGAGGTGACAGTGGGTTTATGCTGTTGTTTGTGAGGTCAGAATATGGCACCTTTCCTATGGGCTGTGCTCCTTTTCATAATTGTAAGGCAGGTTTAGGAGTGTGGGTTGTTTCATCAGCACAAGCAGCGGAGTTTGTTACTATGCCGTGTGATGATTCCCCCATTAGGATTTTTTAGAAAAGTGCCAAAGGATTGAATTAGGAACTTGTGACATTTACAAAGAGTTGTTAAATGCCTTTGTGGCTCCCGGATTTACAGCTACTGTGCTGGAGGGATATTACCAAGTTCTGCATTCAACATCTGCAAAGCAATGCAAACTACTATACCCATAATTTCCAAAGTGACTATTTCAGCTGGCATTTTCTACTGCATTTAAATTCTTGAATTGTCCCTCATTTGGAAGTCCCTTTTCTAGCGCTCTTATGGATGGTGTAGCCTAAAATCTATGCTGTACTCTGAGGTGGTACTGCTGCCGGTGTTCTATTCCACTCTGTGTGTGTGTGTAGTAAACAGCAATGGAGCATCACTGGCTCCAAATCTCAGTGTGATGTGAACCAACACACCCTGAGACTCATCTGCAATTAAACCACAAATACCTGCTATGAATTTAGCCACTGGCTCAATATTCAGATATATTTTCTGAATAAAATTGGATTTTGGTATGCTGGTTTTTTTTCACAGGAGGTAGAACCTTACATTGTTAGATTTCAGGTGAAGAGTTCCAATTGCTCACCTGGAAATTTTAGGAAGTTCCATGCCATATTCTAAACATTTGCAGAAATTATGCATGTGTGCTGGATCCAGACAGAAATTACAAATGCAGCAGATTAATTTAGAAAATAAGATCTCATTCTCACAGAAAATGGCACAGTAGACCCCACTAAAAGCTAAATAAAAGACAGAAACATTCAGGCAAAATTTCTGGCAGGGAGAACCATTTGTCAAGTGGTGGGCTTGTTCCTTCATTGTTTGAAAGTTTGAAGTGAAAGCAGCCTTTCTGTGGGGATACCTGGCCAGAACGTTGGCAGATGTCCAAACCTTACCTGGTTTCCCAGAGCTCTTTAGCTTTCCTTTAACTTCCCTCCATTCCTGACTTCTGCTTTGTTAAACCCAAACTTCTCAGCTTCTTGCTGCCAGGAAGAACAGCCTTTGTCAGCAGAAACTGATTACATTCTCATCAAATCCTATCTTGCAGCAATAACGCTGTGATCTGTCCCCCTGCTTCCAAGGCTTCCCAAATGGTTCATGTGGAGATGCCACTCCTGGAATGACCAACAGCACGAGGTGGGAGTGGAGGACGTGCTGGACCGTGGAGTGTGGGGGTGAGTCCTCTGACCACCCTGGCTCAGAGTCACTGGGGGCTGAATTCTGTCACTGAGGGTGCCACAGCTTCAGCTGGCTTGGCCAAGCACCATCAACATAAGGTAATATTCATCATAATAACCACAACAGCAGCGCTTAAAAATGTGTTCTAGCTCAGCCAGAACACATGGGCTTCATACAGCAATTGATATGTAAAATGTGTTAGAGGGGAGAAGAGGCTAGAGATGGGTTTTTTTGATGGACTTGTCTGTAAAACTCTAGTGGAAAGTACAGTGGGTTTCATTATAATCCATCAGCTCAATTATTTTGGTTTCTGTTGGGTCTCCTGTGTTGGTTCTGCTGGATGGATTCATGACATGGCCAGAGCAATCCGTTTTCACCCATTGTTGCCCAAGACTCTCACAAATAAGGCTCATGCCTGCTTTTTCCATGGAGGATCTGGGCAGGATAAAGTAGCCAGGGAATAAAAAAAGAAGAATAAATGCAAAAGGCTGGGATTTTGTTGCTTTGTGCTCTAGCCTTGTCTAGGACAGACTTCCCATTGGGCCTATAGATGCAATTTTGTGCTTCTGCTCCCTGTCCGTGGAACGAGGAAGGAATCACAGTGTGTTTCAACCTTGTGGGTGCATTGGGAAGACAGATTCAGCCTTGCTTTTGAAATACACATCTACTGTGGTAATTAGAACAATACAACAGCAAATAAAAACAGGAAGAAGAAAAGTACCTAAGCCACAAAAGGATTTGTTTGATGTGCAGCAAATGAGATATGGGACCACAGACTACGTGAAGAAGTTAAGAGAAATATTGAACAGCTGCTTTGCTACACAGTTCTACAAAATGAAATGACATCCTGCAGGAAAAATAGTGCAGGCTCCTTCACTGCCCAGGAGGACTGAGCTAAGGTTACAGGGCTGTAACGGTGTTGTCATTTCCTTACTCCCAGGAGCTGCATTTTCCAACTTGATGGCTTTCCTAATGTAATTGCTCTTTATGTGACGATTTTTTAGAGCCTGATTCTTTTTGGAGTCAATCAGGAGGAACTCCCAGCAAATCCAGCCAAGTGATCTCAGTGCAAAAATCTGGGGACCCACAGCAGACTCAGGCATGCTCAGCTTGTAACCTTCTTCTCCAAATTCTGCAACAAATGCCCCACGCTGGAATGGCAAGTAGGTATCAGATGAAAACACAAAACAATGACAACAGTACATTTCTCAGTAGCCACATCATATTATGTCACTGATGTCAGGTTGAGTTATATTAGCCTGCTTTTCATTATGTTGTGTTATGCCTTTTGACATAATGCAACACACTGTGAGTAACATAAAGTGACCTCCAAGTATAAAAGAGTACACAGATTTTGTCAGATTAGATAGTGGCTATGAATTCTCAGAGAGGGAGGGGTAGCTCACAGAAGGAGGTTTGCACTCAGTGTCCTGAACAACAAACGCACAGAACTTAATTAACAGTTACAGCAGCCCTGGCTGTTTCCAAAAAGGTGTTTGTGTCTCTGCTCAACAGAGAGAGGAGATTCACAGTGGGATTTGCACAGTTTAATTTATTTAAAATTCTGCAGAGGTATCTGTAATAGCTCCTTTTCTGTACCTGTACTGCAGGAGCTCTGTACATGGTGAACATAAGACTCACTCACCTGACATTTGCCTTGTTGCCAGGCTCCAAAACACAGTATTGAGACCAGACCTTCTGAGCAGCACTGGGTAACCTGTCCTCTGTATGAAGAATTTAATCAGCTGCTGAGAGAACAACTGCACAGAGAAAAGAAAAGGGCATCTTCATGGCTCTGGAAAGAATGGGAGCTCTTGATAAATTTAGGTGATTAAGGAAAAGTGGGTTGGTCAAGGCAAGTTGCTAATTTTCTCTGGAGGGCTTGAAATCCACCTTATCTTGGTAGGTCTGTCTGGTGGCTTTGATGGAATTAGCTGATGTTCTCCCTTTAGTGCCTCGGTTTACACTCCTGACCCAGAGTTTGCTCAGCTCCAGGACTTGCACAGAAAGTGGAGTCCTTTGCTGTGAAGGCTGGAATGCAGCTCTCCTAAAGATTAGGGGATGGTTCCCACCTATGGGCAGGATGCTCCCAAAACTGAATAACGGCCAGGTGTCTTCTTTTGAAGGCATCCACTCAAAAGCAGGCCAGAAAACTCTCTGTGGGCAGGGGCAGCATGTTGTAGTATGAAGTTGGTCTCAAAACTCGGCCTGCAATAGCTCCAATACTTACAGAGGTTCTTACTGTGCATTTCCTACACATTCTGCATCAGTGGATTTTTTTTCTGGCTGCAAAAAAAGGACCACATTTCATTTGGCACTGCATCTGGCATTCCATCTCCCCACAAGGATTGTCCCCAAGACCTGTCATCTGCCCTTTTAGATGGTGAATATTGTACAGATCAGAAACATTCTCATGATCAGTCTCACAGATGGAAATTGCAAAAGCACCTGAATACATTTGATGTGGGCTTCCTGAGCAGTAATAGATGTGGAATGTCACTTAAAAAGGTCTTTAAAGATTAAAATTTAACACTACTAACAGGAATAAAGTGTAACATTTTGTGTGAAAAGGGTGCACAGGTGAGCACTCAGAACAGCACAGGAAACCAGAATCCAATGTGTCATTTTCTTTGTCATTTCTCCATCTATAAATGTAACATAAATTATTATCTACCTAATTTCCAGGTACACAACATTCCTCTAAGGTGTGTATGGGATGCTGCCCTTGTTCATTAGGCCATTAAATATTAGAGAATGAGCAGTTACCTCTCCTGAGCAGTGTGCAATAAACCAGCTCTGCTCTCCATCCTGCCAAGAGACCTGTGCAATCAGACCCCCGTGACACTGACACCCACAGTGCTCTGCAGGACTGCAGAGCTCTACCTTGAAGTATCATTTCGTGGCATCACAGAGCCCAGAATTAAACATAAAACATTCTGCTAATCCTTGTTAAGCTGACAAAGAAAGCTGTTACCCTGTACTTGATCAGCTCCTAAAGAAAACTGTTCCCCTTGGTAGGACATCAGACTGTGCTCATGGCCAGACACAGAGACTCAGCACTGGAAAATCTCACTGAGATTTGCAGCCAGGCTGCATCTCAGGAGACTTCCTATTATTATTTTCTTTACTAATAAATCATCACGTTGTCTCCTTCGCAGCACAGAGAGTTCAAATAAACCTGTCCCTGTGACAATCTGATTCTCTGCAGGAGTGTCCTGTTCTGTTGAGTCATGTGAGAGGAAAATACAAAGAAGTAGAAAGACAGATCAAAAAGGGGTAGCAGAAAGGGCCCTGGAGGCAGACTTAAGTTTGGTATTTAATATTTCAGGTAAAATATTCACTTAGCATCAATTATCTTGTTGGGCTCTTTTTTTTTTTTTTTTCCAAATGAAATTGCTTTCTGAATCAGCCAGCTCTCTAATTACCAGATTGAATGATTGAAATTTTTAGGGCAATTAAATTCAAGCCTTTCTTTTTCAGTCCTTATGTTATTCCCCCCTTCTCTCCCTCCCCTCTCCAGTCTGGAGCCTTTCTATAATTTGGAGGCAGTTGCAGAAGCAAGCAGACCTTTAAAGCCAAGATGTATGTCTCCCTTAATTCCTCTGTGGATTTGTTTCACAGACAGAGCAGAGAGGGTTCTGGTCTCTCAGGACATGTGCATTACAAACACACAGCATTGTGTGGGTTTTACCCTAACGTGTCATGTCATTTAAAAACAGCTTGGAAGGATTCATTTAATGTAGAAATTCTGTGAAAAGATAAAGATCAATGCAGAAAATACAGGCACTATTGGAAAATGCCTGCAGATCAAGCTCCAAGACTAAGGAGCAAATTGATAATAATAATGATGATTGATGGTATACCAGATAAGAGAAAACAAAAGTCCCAACAAAACAATACAAAGGTCTGTTAACAGAGCTGCTGGGACAAAACCATGAAATGGCTGGGTGCAAGGATGAGGATTCTTCCAAAGAAGGACACAGAATTCACAGGATGGAATCCCAGACCCAGCGGACTCGGTGACAAAGGTGCTGCTCATTTGTCTGTACTGTTGGGATTAGGGCACTGATCCTGCAGAACGTTCTGATCCTGCAGAACGAGTGACCATATCCTCACGTGAAGCTTTGTGAGCTGTTCCGAGGATTTCAGTGGGACTATTCCTCCCTAAAAGTTAAGTGGATGCTAAACAGCTTTGATGAATCAGGATCTAACCCAGTGAACATGATACAACTTTATCACAATGAACCTTGGAAATCGTGTAGGATTTTCCTCAGAAACCTCATTCTGAGTTTTTCCGGTTTCCAGACCCAGCCTAGGACACAAACCTGAGGCTGCTCTCCAGCAGGTGCTTGCAGGCAGAGGGGCTGAGGGATTAATCTTTCTGCTCTGTTACACTGGGGATTGGTATAATGTCACCAAGTCAGAACGATGAACACCAGGCTAACTTCCAACGTGCATCCACGGCAATTTCACTAAAGCCAGATGAGCTGTATTATGCCTGTTTATTACTTAATTGTCCCTGTAGGTGTTTGAGGTGCCCACAACAGCTAAAGCAGTCCTTGCCCTGAAGAGCACGCAGCCAGATCTAAGATTAGAGATGACAGCACTGCAAGGGGCTGGAGCTGGAGAAAGAACAAGGTCCTTGTTCTACCAGAAACTTAAATGCACGTCTGTCTCAAAGTTCAGTTAATTGGTGAAGCACTACTGTGACTCAAGGTTGGGGTGACTGATGGAGACAAGAATTTCAGACGCAGGTTCCTGAAAAACCAACTGTTTCTGCTGCATTTAATGCCCTGATGTTCCTGTATAGATACTGTGAGAGACACAGAGCAGACCTTTAGGAACCATGATTTCATGTCAGTGGAATTATGCAATTTCATACCAGTTAATGTTTTGGCCCATTGCAGTAATTCCAATCGGATGGAATGTGTATTAATGTCCATGAGCATTCCCTGGGAGACACAGCCCTTGTGGCTCCTACGCTGCCTCCTGTTTCCTGCTCCCACTGCCACATTCATTACCACACAGCTCCTTTTTCATGCTTTGAAGTCCATGACTCTCCACCACTTTGCAGTATCTTGGGATATGGCCCCAAAATTCAGGAAAAAGAGACCTGATCTGAGTCACTTTATTGCCATCTGCAGAGCAGTGCTTTTCCACCTCCCAGGTATAGATGCACCTCTGCAGAGCCTCAGACATTTTGCTGGAGCTCTGAATGCCTGCACCAGGCTCTGGAGCTCCTGAAGTGGCCAGGATTTATTGCTGGTTTCCCCGGCGCTTTCTCAGGGAGTGTGTTTCCCTTCCTGCTTTTGCAGGATGCCATGTCCACTTAAAATCTTCCAGTGCATGCCCTGTGTTCATTATTTAGCAGTCCATGGGAAAGCCCCTTCAGCTCGAGCTTGCTGTGAGTGCTGTACAGTTGTACCCCCACTGCCTCCTCTACTTATCTGCTGCATTATTTCAGTGAAAGCAAAAGCTGCGCATGGAACGGATGCTTGGAATGGTATTGGGATCCAATTACTGCACTTTTCCAACCTTACATCTATTGTCTAAACTTGGAGCAGGCATATTTTTATTCCTTGGTGACACTATATAAAGAGACAATTGGCATTGTGTTTGCTGGCTGACTGGTTGGCAGAGAAGGGGTGGAAGGAGCAGCAGCACCATGGTAGGTTTTACCCTTCCCCATGTCTGTTTATCTCTCTATTTCTTTCTGTCTCTAATGATTCAAACGGAGCAGGAATGATCACACTGCATCCCATGAAAGCTCATCTTAGAATCACATCCAGAATGCAGACAGACCCCACAGAGTGAGCTGGGAACTCCCAAGGACTCCTCTACACGTATTTAACGGAGGAGGAAGGCAGAGAACATAGATGAACACGCTGGAAGGAAGAGCTTGTGCAGCTCTGTCCCAGACCCACACACCAGGGCAGCAGAGCCTGGCACAGCTGGTGTGAGACAGAATTAAGGTCTGCTGTGGTGTGATGGGGAATGAGGGAAAGGGACAGCTCTGGAACTGTGACTGTGTTGCTCTTGTGCCGGTGGGGAGAAGTAGGAAGCACTGCAGAAATTTCTGTGTCTTGTCTTTGCCCGGCTCACTGTTGGCTTTTAGCTCTGGGGCTCTGACAGCCACCTCACTTGATGTGATTCCACGGAGCAAAGAACTCCTGCTAAGGAACCATGGGCAGATTGGGCAGATCTTTGTCTCCTGAAAATTCAGAGGAATGACTACAACAATATCAGAAAAAAATTAGCAGGTGATTTTCTCTGTGTTCATTTTGCTCCTTTCTGCAGGTCCTTTTCAGCTGTCTGAGAGCACTGCTGCCCAGCGGCTCCCTGGGGCTATGGAATATTTGGTTGTGGAGAACACCAGAGAGGGAGTTGTATATGAAAAGCTTTCTCAAAGCTTAGTTCGAACTTGATCCCATTTAAGCAGGTGATGAATGTGATCCACATGCTGTTCTGAGCAGGGCAAAACCACATTCAATGGCATTTCCAAAATCCATGCAAAAAACAGGTTCCAGTTTCAGCCAGTGCAAGCCCAGTGTCAGTGGTTTCACACTGATCATGTTCCTCAGCAGTGTTTCAGAAGGGAGCAGTGCCTTGTGCTCATTATGCCTCTTCAATTGTGGATTTACAGGTTTCCCTTTAATCAGCCTCACTAAAGTCTAAGCCAGCCCTTTCGTGGGGTGGGGAGCAAGTGCTGGCTCTTGGCTTTTCTTTTCCCCCTCTTTTTATTTCTCCAAAATTTCATTTATCAGTTTTTCCCCTGTCTATTGAGTTCAATGACACACCAACACTCACTGATGTTTGAAGATATTCCAGGACATTCTGTGATGAAATGCTTAAGTTAGGAGACGTGAAAATATAGTGAGAGACTCGTCTGTCTCCTCACTCCCAGCTCAACTGACGATCCTCTGTGGTGGTTCTTTTCATTGTGCCTTTTGTTTTGGGAAAATTTCTTCTGAGGTACCTTACTATACAGGGACACATGAAACAGATTTAAAATGGAAAGAAAAAAATAGCCTTAATGAAAGAAAGCTGAAGAATATCTTTACATAAGGAAGTGATCATTTTTTATTAATCAGAGGGAAATGTATATGTAATTATGCTAGATGAACTCTGTGGGGAGGTTTTTTTCTCTCTTTATGATGTCTTAAGGGATTTATAAATATTACAGAGGTTTTATAGCATCATAATATTTCAGATGTGCAGTAAAGCTACTTTCAAAGGATTAGTGCAGACAAAGCAGCATAGTAAAAAATAATTACAAGTCAGCCAGTGCTACTAGGCTCTGACATCCAGGGCTGATGAGAGTGAGAGAGGCAGGGTTCAGGGAGATAATTTTTCTAATAAGAGCAGACCACACAAGTGCTGCGGAATGGAGTTCTGAGAACTGTCTACGGCTCTCCGTTCATTCCAGGGAATTTCAGACAAGCTGGGTCTGTGATGTCTCCCCGCATGCTCTGTGCTGATGGGGAGAAGGAAGGGCAGAGGCACAGGGAAGGAGAGGGAAGCCTTTTTCTTATTCCCCAAACATTTCCCGTGTTTGTTCAGTTCGAGTGACACCTCGTAGCACATTCTGTATGCTGCGTGCCCAAAAATAGCCTGCATTCTGATCCAGTGTGCTCTGCAGGCTGGAATGTGCCACCTGCACGGAGACAGGCACTGACCACAGCACAGCCATGCTGACTGACCACAGCTGACTGACCCCAGCTGAAATGGGGCTGCCTGTGGGACTGCTGATGTGCCTGTGTGTGTCTGTGTGTGTGTCTGTGTGTGTGTCTGTGTGTGTGTCTGTGTGTGTCCCTGTGTGTGTCCCTGTGTGTCCATGTGTGTGTCCATGTGTGTGTCCATGTGTGTGTCCCTGTGTGTCCATGTGTGTGTCCATGTGTGTGTCCATGTGTGTGTCCCTGTGTGTCCATGTGTGTGTCCATGTGTGTGTCCATGTGTGTGTCCCTGTGTGTCCATGTGTGTGTCCATGTGTGTGTCCATGTGTGTGTCCCTGTGTGTCCATGTGTGTGTCCATGTGTGTGTCCATGTGTGTGTCCCTGTGTGTCCATGTGTGTGTCCATGTGTGTGTCCATGTGTGTGTCCCTGTGTGTCCATGTGTGTGTCCATGTGTGTGTCCATGTGTGTGTCCCTGTGTGTCCATGTGTGTGTCCATGTGTGTGTCCATGTGTGTGTCCCTGTGTGTCCATGTGTGTGTCCATGTGTGTGTCCATGTGTGTGTCCCTGTGTGTCCATGTGTGTGTCCATGTGTGTGTCCATGTGTGTGTCCCTGTGTGTCCATGTGTGTGTCCATGTGTGTGTCCATGTGTGTGTCCCTGTGTGTCCATGTGTGTGTCCATGTGTGTGTCCATGTGTGTGTCCCTGTGTGTCCATGTGTGTGTCCATGTGTGTGTCCATGTGTGTGTCCCTGTGTGTCCATGTGTGTGTCCATGTGTGCCCCTGTGTGTGTCCATGTGTGTGTCCATGTGTGTGTTCATGTGTGTGTCCATGTGTGTGTCCATGTGTGTGTCCACGTGTGTGTCCATGTGTGTGTCCATGTGTGTCCATGTGTGTGTCCCTGTGTGTCCATGTGTGTCCATGTGTCCCCCCCTGTGTGCCCATGTGTGTGTCAGCCCCGTGTGCGCAGGCAGGGAGTGCTCATCTCTTCACACCAAGGAGAAGAAACTTTGTCGGGTGGGACAAGCAGCTCTTGAATTTCGGGTCATCAAAATGGATTCTGCGGCTGGAGAGGCCGGGGAGGTTCTGTGCTGCTCTGGGATAGGTTTGGGGAGATAACGCCTTCCCTCTGCATGTCTGCAGGAGAAGAAGGAGCCTGCGATTGGGAAGGGGGAGGAGAATGCTTTGGTGTCAGGGAGTGAGAGGCAGGGCGGCCGCAGCCCAACAGATTTTTGTGTCTAGCAGGGATCAAAGGTGTGTCTGTGTGGGTGTGTGCAGGCTGGGACTGCACACTAAATGGAGTGAGGATGAGAAGGGAGGGATCTGTTTGTGACTGCGGAGCAGGTAATAAAAAGATCTTCTGTTTCTCAGTTCTGATAACGTGGGGCTTATTTGAATGATCTGAGGCTGCTGCCTGTTTGAAATGCAAATTGTGCCCTTAGAGCAGTTTGTGCTGCTTACTCCTCTAGACTGTTCCCTCAAAGGCACGCACTTGGGTTGGCCTTGTGCTGCTCACCTGCCATGGAAAGGACCTAAACCACACTAGAAAACGGTGGTTGGTCCATAGCTGGCATGTTTGGTGCAGATGCAGGGTAAATTATCTCAGCAGAGCAAACCTGTGAGACAAAAATCGACAAATATCCTGTCCCATGCTGCAGCAATCCCTTGGCCAGGCCTGAGATGTAACTTCTGATTCAGAAGCTGTATTTGATGATAACAAAAATTCGAAGACAGGAAATGTCAGCACCGAGATCCCAGAGTGGATGAAAAACAAGGAGAGAGTGTGATGGATGAAAAAGTAACAGTAACTGAGAGTTAACATCATACAGTGGATCACAGCAGGGGACAGAGTCTGAGCAAGATGATGGATGATTCTGTCTTTTCTGTAGTTGTAGATGTAGTTGCAGAGGAAGGAAGTACAAAATGTGGAACAGTAAAAACCTGGTGGTATCTTACGTCTACTTTGTCCTGGACTGAAAAAACACTTAGGGGTACAAGGCAACAGAATCAGGCTCTTAACAGTGCCCACTGCTGATCCTCTGTGCAGGGCTCTCTCCCTGCTTATCCACTGAGGTTGTCTCTGGTAGAAAAATTAGAAGAAGACACAAGTGGCTGAGTAGGGAAGTGTTTCAGCTTGTGGTTTTGACTTTGCTGTCAGGAACACCACACTGTGTCAGCTTTAATTATTATGAGTATTTTCTGAGGAGCTTAGAGCGTGGTGGAGCAAACAAGGAAGCGCCCTCCCCAAACCAAACCAAACCAAACCAAACCAAACCAAACCAAACCAAAGCTGTGGCTTGTGGCAGAATGCTGCCCATCTCTCCTGACTGCCTGTGGAGACATCCCTGCGCTGCAGGAAATGCCACGTGGAGGTTGGTTACTTCCTATTTACTGAAGGGTACCAGTGTGCCCCTGAGCAGGCACTGAGGGGCCTTGTTCACCCTGCAGCAGCTTGCCTGGTTTTCCATATTTTTCTGGGTTGTCTGCAAAACACACTGAGGGGTGGAAATGACAAAGCTCTGCAATAATCCAGTGTTGTGCATCTGCTCTAGCACCAGCCTTTCATGAATTTATCAGGGCAAAATATGCCACATGTTCTGAAGTAAGAACAAGGTATTTTCATCTCCTCCCTCCTTTGTATGTAGAGACAGAAACTGATTCCCCACCCCCTTTTCTTCTAGGTCACCCTGAAATCAGATTTCTTCCCTCTGATTCACTTGAACACCCCCCCACACACCTTTGCAGCATATAAAAAATGGATCCCTATTCTTACATCCAGAGAGGCAAAGGCCATGCACACTCATTGTCTCTGCCTGCCTGTGCCCCTGCACATCCTTGTTTTTCTGGGCTCCCTGACACTGCCAGGGAGAAGAAACATAAAGAACCTCAGTGAGGGAAACTCAGCTCAAAGCAAATGCCTGGTACAACAGAGTTTTCTTGGGACCAGATTTTGGTATGGGTCCATTTCTTCATTTAAAGCTTCTAAAACAAACCAAAACCAACCAAACAAAACAACAGAAAGAAGACCCTTTAAAGTCCAGGCTAATTGAAAGAGTGCTAACACTGGCAAGACAAATGAGTGATATGCGACAAGCCTGTGGTTTCTCCTCTAAAGTGAAGTGTTGTTTTCTTCACAATGGGATGATTAATACACTCAGGCAGGAATATTAATAGGCTTGTTCAGTTGTTGCAACATTCTTCCCACTGCTGTGCTATTGAGGCCTCGGAATCCGAGCCCAGGGGACCCTCAGCTCTTCAGTTTCTCATCTGGCACGTTTTGTATGTCAGTCTCACAGCACATGTTGCAATGAGAGCTGCTCTATCTTTGCAAAGTGCAGCCTGGCACACTTTGGTTTCGAGAGTGGGGATATCAAGGCAGGCAGAAGTGATGTGTCAGTCACCCATTTTCTCCTCTGTGGGTCACCTACTAAATCCTTGACAGTTTAGAAGCCATGTGTTTGCTCAGTTCTGTGATGCTCCTTTTAATATGCCATTCCTTCAGAGAGATACTCTGGAGTCAGAATCCTGACTGTGTTCATTAAAAAATTCTGGAGTGTTTGGAACTGTCAGACAGCAGCACAGAACTATTCTATTCTCAGAGTTATTCTTTTTTGTAACAGAGACCTATTTCTGTTCTCTTAGAGCTGTCTTTTAATTCAAGTTACCCACCAGAAAGACAATGTACTTTGTTCTGTTCCTGCTCCACCTACTTCCCTCTCAACCTTCCTCCTCATAGCACCTGCCTGCCCACAGCTTGTGCAAAACTGGGGGGCAGTTCTTTCTGTGATTACGAATTTCCTGGCCTTTTAGGGCAGGTAAGCTGCATTCCCAGCACTGGGAACTGGTAATCCAAGATGCTTTATGTGTTGGATGCTAAAAGATGTAGCTTGAACCTGGTGCTGGAAGGCCAACCCCAGCTGGCAGCTGTTCATGGGCCCCTGTGAAAGGTATTGGTGGTCTCAGCCCCCTCCAACACGTGAGCAGGTCACAAACAGGATCCATAGCCACACCTTTGCACAAAAACTGAAGATTGATTGAGCAGCATGGGCACTGAGCCCCTCTGTCGTCCCTGGAGACCACAAACCCCAGAGTACAACAGTGAACAAATATGTTAGGATGAATTTTTCTGGTATTTCTTCTAGGCTGGAAGTAGATGATCTTTAAGGTCCCTTCCAACCCAACCCATTCTATGATTCTATGGTATTACAGTAATTATTCCCCCTATAATCAGTTTTCAATCTTCTTTGCCTTCACTAATGTAAAGAAACTTTTTGGGTGGTTTTTCACTTGCTGGTCTGTTTCTAATAGATATTGAGCTGCAGCTTTTGCATTTTTCTGATCCTTTCTTACAGCTACAGCCCTTGCTTGAAGCCTTACAGCCCAGAGAACCCAATAAACTGAGGAATAATGGAGGAATTGCCAGTGTTTGGCATTTAGAAGAGCTGGACCCCACTGTCCTTGGTTGTGGTGATAGCTTATAAAATGCAGATGGCTTGCTAGCATAGGGAATATTTATCAGGCTGGACATGGATGCTGTGTTTGGCCATGGCAGAACAGACCATGAGGAGGGCAAAGCCTGTTTTGTGTCCAGAAGGAGCAGCTCCAGGAGCCCAGCAGGACCAGTCCCAGTGCCCTGGCCCAGCCTGCCGAGGCCCCGGGCCCTGCAGTCAGTCCCCCCACAGCTGGCAGTGCTCTCCTGGGTAACATCTGCTTTCCCTTTACCTCAGGGAACAAATACATGTAAATATGTAGGATTGTTCTGAATATTTCCATTCGATCTGGAAGTGTTGAAAGCCTCCACCAGGCACCTCACGTTATGTGGAAGATTGCCCATTACTGCTCAAAATAACACTTATTTCATGTGTAGGAGGAGGAGGGAATCTGTTTATTCCAAAATCAATATTTCTACATTCATTAAACATTCCACTTATTAAGTTCTTTTTTCCATGCCTGTGGTGGCATTCTGTCCTTGTTTTTATCCTCACTACAAGTATATTTTTCACTTAATTTCCATTCCTATTTCCAAATTTTAGTTCTTTGAATTAGCTGATAGGAGCTTGACAGGTCTGGAGTGTGGGTATGTGGGAGAGTGTCTAACATTGCCCTAATTTCCCCCCTTCCATGTCCTGGGATCTAAACCAGGGTGGCTGAGTGCAGAAATCTGCCTGGCAAATTAAATTGATCAGACAATGTATGCTTCAAAGAGAGTCAAGTGGGAATATTTCCTTGAGCTGCTCTGCTCCTCAGGATATTTGAAATCTGTATTGAATTTGAACTTTCACAGGCTTTTTTATTTTGATGAAAGGAGACAGTGGAAGTTGCCTTCTGTTTCATGCAGAATAGCCCAAACCAAGTAAGACTAATTTTGTGTGACACGAGAACCAGGTGGGACTGTGATAATGAAGTTTAAAAGTAAAAATGATAAAGAAAAAAGTAATCTGTCTGGAAGGGAACTCAAAAGGAGATGCAGCTCATTATCCTGCCCCAAGTAAGGATAACATTGTGGTTAAAACACTTCTGTAATCCTTTGGAATCACAGATTTTATTCTTTACAGCAGAACAAGAACTGTATTGTCTTAGGCAAGCTGGTTGGGCCCTTATTCAAAGATATTTAATGAAGTCTAGTTCTGACTGATTTTTAGTGAGCATTAGATTCTTAGATACCATTGTAGCTCTTTCCCCAATCTTTGTCTCAGCCTCCAGACTCAAGAATGGTGATAAAAGCAGTCCTGCCCTTTTGTTTAAGATGACTATCTTGAATATTAAAATAACATGGTCTGGTAAGGTGCTGTACTGCAGTGCCATAGGTTGGTGCAGGAATAGAGACTCCAAGAGAAAAGGTGTTCCTGCTTGGGAAGGATTAATCAGTGCTGGTCCAGACTGAGCAGATTTCCAAACATTTCTGTGTGAGTAGGAAATGATATAACTTCCCTTTATAGTTCCTGAGCTGAGTCTTCATGCAGGGCCTTGTTTGGGGTCTGGCTGCCAGTCCCAGCATGGGAACTGGGAAGAAGGAATCCTCGTAGGCACTTACCTGAATTCTGGAATTTCTTGAGAACAGCAAGCTGGGAATTCCAGCTCATATCTCCAAGTGACACCACTCCACACCAAGTGATATCACTGCTGAGTCTGCAGAGCCAGTGTGGAAGGGGAGTGGTCCCTGTGTGAAATGGTCTGTGATCCACTGAGGCAGAGCTGAGCCTGCCCGAGGAGCAGGCAGCTCCTGGGGGAACCAGCAGTGCAGCAGGCAGGATGCTCAGTCACACTTTGGGTCCCTCACCTTTTCTAAGGCAGCACAGTGACAAACTGTCCTTGTTTGTCTGAGCTGTCAGGTTCCAGGACACAGCAGGGAGTGGCAAAAAGCCTCAATCTGTTAATAAGGCAGAATTTTTATCCCCCCACTCCCAAATATATATATTCAATCCTATATGTATATCTAAATCTATCTGTCTATAAGATTGAATTTAAAACCTTGTAATAACAAAGAACAATCCTCTTGTATTACTTGACTGTGTATTTTTTCCCTTCTGTTGAAGATGTAATTTGTTTTCATGGGTGCTTAACAGACAAAGGAATATGTATTTGATCTTATTTGTATTACAGGCTCCCAAAAAGGCAAAGAAGAAGATAGAAGGTGGTTCCAATGTTTTCTCTATGTTTGAACAAACCCAGATCCAGGAGTTCAAAGAGGTTGGTCACTACTCTGCTGTTCTCTATAGTCCCCTGTTATTGCTAATGAATAACATAGGTTTTGTTTGCAATCCTTATTCAATTCTCCATCTGCTTTAGTAGAACACACAGTTGTTTTCTGAATCATCCCTGTGGTTTTGGCTGGCAGATCATTTTCCTTGTGTGTTTGTTTGTTCTTTCTTTCATTCTTTCTTTCTTTCCTTACTTCCCTCACTCATTCCCTCCCCTGTTTCAAGCTCTAGACTATTTTGAAAAGCTCCCAAGCCCCCACCCCAAAATAAAGGAAAAGTATAATCTCATCCACTCCAGCCCTGATTCAGGAAAACACTTGAGCACATGTTTAAAGTTCAGTGGTATTTTAAATAAGAATAGTCTTACGTGCTCAAGCACTGGCCTGAGTAGAGATGCCAGATCGAACCAGGGCTTTCGTTCGTGCTCTGTTCCACAACAGCAACAGAAAATATTTGTCTGTGCCCTTCTAATGCTGCCCACAAACTACAAATGAAAATGCCAAGAAGCCCTCAGCCGACTTTCTCCACAAATGCCAGTAAAGCAAGACAACATGTGGAGATGAACTAAGCATCCTTCACTCCCAAGGGATTTGGTATTCCGTGCATTGTAGGTTCTTTGACCTGTGAGGAGCTAAAACTGATGGGGTGGCAAAAGCTGGAGCATATTAAAGACAAATAATCTGTTTGATGAGTTTATGCTCTTTTTCTGTGTGGACATTCTAGAATGTCCATGAGACCATCACATTCTGCACTGCTTTGTCATTTTCAATTACTGATTTTTTCCCCATTTTTTCTTACTCATATCTCCAAAGCAATTTCCAGTGTTTTAAATGTCTACTGTTTCATTTTGGGCTTTCACATGGCTTTCAAGTTTACTTTCCTTGAGGATTTCCACCAGGAAAGTTCAGTGATGGACTAAACCCCAAGGCAAGGACTGGGAATATGACCCAGCTAAATGAATTGGAACCACTGATCCTTTCTCCACACTCAAGGGGAATATATTTGACTCTCTTCTCCCACCTCTTCTCCATATCCTGGGAACCTCCATTTTATTTTTTCCAAGGATTACTGTTTGAAGATGAACCAATAAAAAGAAGAACTGGACAGAATGCCATTATTTGATCTTCTCTAAATCAGATAATACTGGGAGCATTTCTAGGAGGACAGTGGCAGAATAATGGCAAAAGCATGAGGCAGTGCAGTGGTTGAGTGAAACTCAAAACCATGTTGTGTCTAAGAACTGCATGTTTGGGACAAGTATTTCTGAAAATCTGGTTTGGATTAGAACATTTTTATCTAGAGATTTCAGCCAGCTCAGCAACAAATGTTTCAGCATTGCTGTTATGTTTTTTGAAGTTCACCCATTACAATGCCTGATGCTCTTCCTGTCTTCTGTGAGCTGCCTGGCTTCGGCTTTGTTCTTCGTATTTTCTTTCTCTTTTGCTTCCAAATTGTGAGGAATCACCATTTAAAGCAAGGGGGAAACATCTGCAAAGAGTTGGGCTTAATTTTTTTAAGGGAATGGTTTGGAACGTAAATGTCGGATTATGAACATGATGCTGAAAGGAGCCTCATGGGCAAACTGGACTGTGAGCACTGGGGCTGTGCAAGAAACTGGAGGTGAAAATACCTGAAGATATGTGAAGAAAACTTGTTCATGGGAAGAAGTGCACCCTGTAGGGCAGCAGACTTTAAAACTCTGCAAGTTACTGCATTCTCAGGGGAACACTGTCTGAAGAAAGAATAATTCCTGGCCATTGCAAAGATACACTCCCATATTGATGTGCCTGTCAGACAGATAACCAGCTTCAGAGTCATGCCAGGATCAACTAATATTCCCCATAGCATGGTATGGGGAATTTCAGGTCATTAAAATCTTTCCAAACAAACGAAACATTATAAGTTGATGGCAGCCAAGAGATGGACACACAAATGGGTAAACAGATAGATGAGCAGTTAGCTGGCTTGGTAAACAATGGTTAGAGCACATGAAGTCTGTGTTGGCTGAAAATCAAAAAAAACCAACTGTTTTTTTTTTATCAAAAGTTAAATTTTGCCTGACAAGAGTATTTAAGGCCAGCACATCAGGGTCAGTGAGAGCACACAGTACAGTCTCAAAGATGCAGTGTATTGGAAAGGGGAAAAAACTTTGAATAAATAATCTTATGGAACATACATTTCTCTGTACTTTGGAAAGTTCAGCTATCTCTGTATGATGGATCATTCTGAGGCCCAGGTGGAATTAGCTTCAGGTTGATAGCAGAGAGATATCCACAGAAATGAAATGTTTCACAGGAACATTTCAGCCTCATTCAAAGAATGGGGTATGGGGAAGGTATAAACACAGAGCAACCTCTGGCTAAATCTGCCCTGCCTAAAGCCTCCCTAATTCAAACTTTTATGGGTTAAGGGCTGAATGGCTGGAGCTGCCAGCACTGGCTTCAGCCCAATGCACGCTGCACTGAGCATTAATTTACTAAGAAGTTTGGGTGGGTTTAATTAAGCCCCTTGCCAAGATACAGTAATGTGTTGAAAGTGAGGAAAGTGCAATGATGTGGAGGAATCAAAGGAAGTTAAATATTCCTTTTTACAGCATGAATATCACCCCCTCATGGACTGATGTGTGTGATTGGAGCACTGTCCTGCGCAATGGAAATGGCAGTACATGTTCTTTTTCCTTCCCACAGGCTTTTACCATCATGGATCAGAACAGGGACGGCTTTATTGACAAAGCAGACTTGAGAGACACATTTGCTGCACTAGGTAAACTGGTAATTCAGTACTTAAGAGATATGCTGTCTCAATTTCAAGCACAGAAGAAAGGTTGGTATTAGAATGACAGTGGGGGAAGAAATGAGATCCACAGGAGGCAAAAGGAAACCTGTTCAGTCTGACCTCCCTGCCTGTGGCAGTTGGGGTCTCGCTACAGAGCTCCAGCTGGAAAGGCTCCTGAGCAGGGAGTGAAATGAAGGCCTGATCCCTCCCCTGAAACTATTTCAGAAGAAGCCCACCCAAGCAGGGGTCCATGCCAAGCATTTCTGATTTGCCTCTGAATCCAGGCTTCCCAGGCTGCCCCTTTTTCATCTGGGAGCCATGGCATATCCCCTGATTAGCACTGCTGTCATGGACTAGCTGCCCCTCTGCCCACACAAACGTAGGAGGGCTTCATGTGAGGTTCTGTGCTGCTGTGAGTTTATGTGGGGTGAAATGTGCATGTCATGAGATTAGTTACTGTCCATTCCATGGCTATCACAATCTTGGTAATATCAAGCAGATTAGAGCAAATCTTCCCAAGGAAAGAAAAAATTCAAGTGCTCATGATCCCAAACCTGGTTGAATCCTTGTTGCAGCATTTGAGGCTTGAACAGTGATGTAGGCATTTGGGCTTTTGCCATCTGGAGCTTATTAAAAAGAGCTTGATAAGAATATTTAGTGCTCCCCGGGGTGGAATCAGACGCCAGCAGAGTCAGTGCAAGGAGCAGAAGCTCCTGAACTCTTTATTGTGACAATGAGGTTTGCAAACTTTGGCCTGTAGCTACTGTTACCCTGAAATATTTATTTCTTAAGGCCAAGTTCTGCTATCTTTCCTGTTCAGCGAAGCCTTTCAATGCCTATAAAGTACATTCACAGCAAATTACCACTCAATTTGAGGAGGGTTACCAGGGTCTAAATTCTCATCAATAGGGCTGCACAAGGATGAGGAAGGGATGCCACTACTCAGCTCATCCATCTGCCCTCTACTCAGAGAGGTGTCTCAATATACAGGAGGGCAAAGACTGAGACCTTGGATTCGCTTCAGTCACTTTGATCTCTGCTATATTAATATCACTGGGGCCCATATTTCACCTGAGGTAAAAAAAAAAAAAAGCCCCAAACCAAAAAGCAGTTTATTTGGAAGTGCCCCTTCTGTTGTCCACCGCTGGCCATGTCTTATTTATCCTTCTTGCTCCTTCAGTCACCCTTTGATCTCAGAGCCAGCTCTGCCAATTTCTTTTTCACTGGGGTATTTGGGAGTTGTGTTCTACCATGTTATTAGCAAAGTTGCACAGAGCCCTGAGCTCCCCAGTGGGAGGAGATGAATGGGAATCGTTTTTTGAAACACAATTTGTGATTTATTATGAAAAATGATCTCTGCTGCAGGTCGTCTGAATGTCAAGAATGAAGAGCTTGAAGACATGGTGAAGGAGGCGCCAGGTCCTATTAACTTCACTGTCTTCCTCACTATGTTTGGGGAAAAGCTGAAAGGTAAGCACCTCTGGGGGATTGGAGAGGTATCTGTCAAAGATCCTCGGCACTGAAATATCTCAGCACCTTGCAAATTATAATAATGTCTCCACAGAACAATGCTTAGAGGCAAGGAGGGATCTCCAGCTTTGCAGACAGAGGGGAAGAATGAAAGGCTAAGGGACGGTGCAGAGGACAATTCAAAGGGGTGATTTAGCTTACACAAGCTAACATGAAAGTGGTGAGTTGAGGTCCAGAAAGTAATGAAACCTCAGCAGCCTGGAGCGTGGTGCAGGGGAGTTATTCACCATCAGAAGGCTCCTGAGCTGAACTCATGCTCATGCTCTAGTCATAGCACTCCCAGTGTTAGCTGGTTTTACATAGTTCTGAAAACCCCACCCTTGTTGCACTCCCTTGGCACGTTGGGCAAACATGGGCTTCCCTCATTTTCTGTATTCGTTGTAACCCAGTGGCCCAGCCTTAGTGTCACTTGAGGTCAATAGTGATTTTGCCATTAGGTCAAGATTTCACTGAATAACCCTTAATGGAGTGGATAAGTTGAAATAATCGAATTTCAGTGGATTTTCAATGATAAGGCAGAGGGATGTTACCCATTGCCACAGAATATATAAGGAACACTGGGGAAAGTTCAGGAAATGTGGGTAGTAAATTTGCTGTGTGAGCTGGTAGTTTAGTCATCTCTCTTCTCCAGTTAATGGCTGGAAACTTCAAGAGAGGGGGTGTGAGGCCAAGATAGAGCTCCAATCATCTTCCTACAGGTATAAGAGAAAGGTGAAAGCCTTGACCTTCAAAGCAGGGCTGGCCTTAGCCAAGCACGTTCCAGAAGTTTGTTAAAATAACTAATGAATAGAAAAATGGAAAAATCTGATCCTATCTTCTTAAAAGCATTTATTGTTTTGTTGCTGGACTCTGGCTTTCTATTGCTGAACACAATTCCAGTGAAGGGTTTTCTATGCTTGGAATAGAAAATAGAGAGGTCTGAAAGAAAGAATTCATGTAGTTGGTCCTGGAAGAAAGACACTCTTGCTAAAGAGGGCAGGAAGTAAAGGAAGCATGAGAGGTGATGGAGAAGGCTGACTGAGGAGGAGATTTTATTCCCCAGACACTGATCTGTCTCTGAGGATCTGTCCTACCTCCACCAGGACATTCCAGGGGTCTTCTGGCAGAGTAGGCAGTGCCCTGCTCCACGATCTTCCTCCTGGGATATGTGACTGTTTGTGTGGGTGCCCTGCTGCCTGTTCCATTGGTGAGCACAGAAACAAGCTCTTCCTCCTCTCCCCTCTTCCCCCTTGCCCCAAACGGCTGCTGGAGCTGGCAAAGCCCCTGGCCCTGCCAGTCCTGTGGCCTGAAAGCAGAGCCAGCACAGGAAGGTGAATGGCAAAGCAGAACCCCCTTGTCTGCAGGTTTCCTGTTGGCTACTAGCAAAGGAGGAGGGTTTTTTTAATTTCCATTTGGTGAAGGGAAAATCACAGCTGTGCTTGTCATGCCCTTCTGGTTGGGTTTGTCATGCAAAGGAAGCAGAGCCAAAAGACTGCACATTCCCAATCAAAACTAATTGGGATGAAGAGCCTTTGTAGTGCAATTAGAAAGGGAGAAAGGGCTAGAGGAAGTGGATATGGCAATTTTGCAACACTCTTTATTAGCTAAGTACCACTCAGAGAATTTGGTGAAAGGTGCTTTCTAAGTCGAATTTGTTTTGCTATAATTGATTTCTGTCATAAAGGGGAAGCTGGGATTTTCAGGATGAGCTTTAGCTTTGTATGTTGAGATTATGATGCCAGATGAACAGCTAACAAAACTCGGTTTATGTTAATGCCAACCACATGGAGCTGCTTCTACAGGGAGTCAGAATAATACAATTTGTACAGAAAACAGAGATGCCGCACATCAAAGAAACCACTTTATTTACCAGCTAATCAATAAAGAATGCCTGCTGCATTGCTTCTCTTCAAAGCCAAAGTCCAAGGATATGACAGAGTAGAAAATAAGAAACACAGTAAGGAAAAAAATCCCCCCCACAGTGGTGACTACTTAAAATGCAGCCCTCTCCTCGGAGCTGGGGGATGTTTCTCTTCATGGGACAATCAAAACACTCATTAAACACCAATGCTCTTTGTATTGATCACAGATTCATTGCACTTTGAATACATCGCCTACAGCTTGGCAGAAAAAATATACACAGCCATTGTGTGGCAAGAAGAAGCCATATAGCCTGAGGTTTGTCCACTCTTGGATCCACTAGGATCCTGCTAATCCCTGTGAAATCTTTTCAGCAAAGCAAACTGTGAAGGCATCAGGAGTGTCTGTAGAGCAGGGAACCTTGGCTGGGTTCTGTTCTGGTTCTACCTCTGCCAAACTTTGAAACAAACTTTGAATCTGCAATCCTTTGTGCTATACCCTTTTTTAATCACTCTTTCAGCATACCAAATAGCTTCATTTGGTCCATGGAATCAGTTCATCTGCTTGTAAATTTGGTTTCCTACAGTTACAAAGATTTGTATTATGCCTACTACGGTAGTCTTTTGAAATATTGGGGAATAGTCAGACACAGAGTACACAGTGTATCCTTTGGTGTGGGCTGAAAACAAGTGTACTCAGAATCTGCAGTATTACAGAATAGTCACAAGCCCCAGCCAAGATTAAGGCACTGTGAGAACGAGTCCCTGACACAAATTTTTCCAGTCTAAAGAGATGGAATAGATAATGGAAGGAAGAAAAGGAAGACCATTACAATCATTTTACTGCTGGGAACAGAGGGACAGGGATATTAAAGTCATCCCAAAAATCTGTGGCCCAACTAAGAGCAGGAGCAAAATCTTGTGTCCACAGTTTAGCGCCTTAAACCATCCTGTTTCTGTAACACTTAATGAAGAGACACTTCAGGGGAAGGGCACAATGGGATGTAAGTGCAGATCACCATCTCACATTGATCATCCTGTTTCCATTGCATTCCATTGGCACTGGGATTTTATGATGAGCTCCATTTCCTTTGGTGAGGGAAATAACCTCTTCTCTATATCGCCAAGAACAAGTAACATCAAAAAGTGTTTTTGCAAGGAACGTACAGTGCAAGATTAAAGGAAGCCAGTGAGGGAAACAGTTTGTTATATTTTCATTTCTGAAAGCCACTAATCCTCTGGGTACTGATATTGGAGACCAGTTCCTGGAAGTTTTCTCTCCTGCAGACATAGAATAGATATGAGTTATTATTTTTAAGCTTCTGAGCATTGAACTATTCACCTCTATTGTTTATCTGACATGACAAATGCTGCCGACTTTGGGAGCCTTTGTCTCCAAACCCACAACTACAGAATTCTCCATTTTGCACTGTTTTTGAGTGAATGCAATTACTTAGCAAGTATTCTGCAGCCAGAGAAATACATCCAGGCTTCTAAATTATATTTCATTAATTTTAGGCACGGACCCAGAAGAAACCATTCTGAACGCTTTTAAGATTTTCGACCCAGAAGGAAAAGGCCGCATAAAGGCAGACTAGTAAGTTTATTTCACATCCTTTAGAAGAATAGCAACAATAATAATAATTGCACAGTTTTAAAGAACTGCTTAAAAGCTGTATTTTTCACAGTATTTTAAGAGGCATAGAAACATTTAGCTTTGTAAGCCAGAGTTAAAAGTCTGGACTGTCGTATGAATGTATTTGTACACCAAAAAGAGATGTTATTGTCTTCAGACATTGCAGGAGCTAACGGAAATATATTCACATGTAGGCCATTAGATAGCCTTTTTTTGAAGGTCTGGATATAAATCGACACATGACTCTTTGTAAATTAACTCCATATGTAAAATTAAAATGAATGTCTGCTGCCTAACACTCAGTGCTTGACTAAAATGGGAAAGCTACTCCCCTCTTTAAAAAAGTGATCAATTTAATTAAATCTGAGACATGCAGATTTTTAGTGCAGGACGTTTTCCTTTTTATGTGTTTATCATTTGAGCCTTCTGCTTCTAGAAATAATTTGCTGTAAAATTCCACTAGATACAGTGAGAGCCAAACCAAGTAATACTATTAATAATCTGGCAATTATTGTCAATATGGCTATTTTTAAACAAGGAGGCAGAACCTAATTTGTATTCATGTCCTGTTGCACCAACAAAGCAATGCAAAAGGACTTTAAGAGGTAATTGCACAAATGTAAACCCCCCTTGCACTGCCAGAATGGTGCAAGCAGGACTTCAGGTGAGTGAGATAAATGATATCAAATCAGGGCAGTGGATGAGGAGGTCTGACCTATGGCTCCAGAGAAGTGTTTTATGGACCTAGATCTATGCCTATGTTTAGATTTGTTCATATGCTGAAATTTCATGGTGAATTTGGGGTTTATACTTTTACTGCAGCAGCCATTTCAGGTAGATTTCTAAAGCATGATATGTATAGGAGATCTATTAGGGAACAGTGAGTTACAAAATTGTATTTGCATCAACTATTTCTGCTTATGTTGTGATAACCTCTGACCAGAACCCCGTGGAGGTGTCCATGACATTATCTGCAATAACTGACGAAAGTTAGTTGAAAATATAAAATCATGTACAATATTTCTTTCCTTTACCAATGTGCTTTTCTATGGCAGTACCTCAGTGGGTGTGAGAACTTTTGCAATATGCAAACTAGAAGTAGAGACAGTCTTTTGACCAAGAACTTCCAGATTAATTGAAACACAAGTGGATGTGGCAATCAATCAGAAGGCACAGAGCTGTCCTGATTGTTTTGGGGTTAACATCACCCAAACAGCTTGGGAAGAATGGTCAGGGGATCACATCAGAAGTGACTCAAACAACAGAATAAATGTAGCTTGTTGCCAAATAGGGCAGATCACACACCAGTGAAATCACAGCCATGAAATACGGACTTCTGATACTCCAAAGCCCATGAAATGTTCTATTTCCCACCACTCTCTGTAACAATATCCTGCATACAAAATCTGCAGCTTGCCACCCTGTGTCCAGTTCTGCATTCTTTGGGTGCTGGAAGCCATTTGGAGTTTGGGGCAAATTAGGAATGCAGTATCACACTCCAAAATGAAGATCAGAGAGAAATATTTTATTTTTCCTTGATGGAAAAGGTCAACCTTGTCCCCACCCCCACTGCACTGCTAACATTAGACAATTGTTTTAGTTCATCACCACAACAGAGCATAATGTTTACTTATTAGACCCGAGGGTAATGTTGATCATTACAGAACAAACCATTAAATCAATTCTGTGGATGTCTTTGAGGTTTAACTTCTATTCATATGCTTCCAAAATGTAGACATTTGAAGTTTTGAAATGATTTTTCTGTTGGCTCATGCAGCCATTTCAATGCGACAGTTAATGCTAATAAATAATATTTCTCCGTATTAAAAAATCCTGGAATGTTTCTCTCCAAAACCAGCCATGCTGACCTTTTAATCAGAACTTCTTTTTATGTTCATGGAGTTAACATCCTTCTGGGGATTTTTATGTCTCTTCCCTCTGCATGTTTTCACCTCTAGTCTGGAAATGACTCACTTAGTCCATGTGATGGTAGCTGGGATGGAGCCTTCTAACCTTTCCAGAAGCTCCAGGAGTTTATAACTTACTTCCAAATTCAATGACAGACTTTGTTTGTCTGCATCATCACAGCACACATGAAACCCTTCCTATGGCATGGTGTCAAAGAGAGAAAAGGCTCTCAGTCCCATTCTCAGCTGGTGCAAACTGGGGCAGTGTTTGGAAAGGTTGGATGATTCAGTCCCAAATGCCACTCATGGGGCAAAGTGAGTCAGGCCAACACCAACTGTGCCTCATGCTGAGGCCAATGAAACTTTTCAGATTTGGGCCAGATGAAAATGGACCCGGGGGGATGGAAGAGGTCCCAGGCACGTCGGACTTTGGAGGAGTTTGGCTGAGCTGGAGATGTGTCTTCTCATAGCCATAGAGCTCTGCTCCTTCCCACCCACCTGTTTTCCTCCAAGACAGCACTGCAGGAAGGGCAAACCCTGTGGAAAACCAAAAATGTCCCAGAGATTTCACAGATAATCTTGAAAAAGGTTTTTAAAATATCAGAATGCAACAATTTATTGCTGTATTTGTAACTGTAGAAGGAATTGATGTGAGCCAGTTCAAGAGATAACATTTAGACTCCTAAGTCAAGACAAAGGGATTTTTTTTTTTTTTTTTGCCCAGAAGACTTGGGATTGGGTTTGGTTTTTTGGGGTTTTTTGGGAAGAAAATAAGCTTTCTAAAGAAAACAAGATACACAAAGAAAAAACTGCATAATTTCTGGCTTTGGAAATTGTGAGTGCTTGTTTCCCTATAAAATAAATAATGGAAAATGTGCATGGATCTTTTAGTCAGTCCTTCTTCCTTATGAGTGTGCCAGAGCCTACTGGGCTGTGCATCAGAAAATTATAATTAGGTATTTGATCTTTTCTTTTCCCCTAAATACTTCAAGCATGTGAATAGAAGACACACAGTGCCCAGATCTCTTTTTAAAGCAGCCCTGTTTGCGATGAAGTTTATTTGTGACTTCTGACAAAATTGCTTCCTTCTATTCACCGAGCTCCTTCCTGGATCACGCTTCCTATTTACATTTGCTAATGCTGTTTGTCTGGGGCATATACATCCAATAATCAATTTATGCTCAGGGGAATGGTCTCTCTACTCTTGCGCCCACTGATCATTTGACAATTCAACTTCAAAAATGCAGTCACATGCCAAATGTGCCAGAGGAACAGAACAGAAAGAGAAATTTGAGACAAAGAGATGAAGAAACTTTGCTAACTAAAGAGAATGGTGAAGTAACGCAGGAAAAATATATCCAATAACTTAATCTCTGTCTGTGACTTCAGAATATTTCCCAAAGCTTGCACAGATACTTTCACACTTGTCCTTGTAGGTAAGATCCTTATTCATTGCCCAGAAGATTCTTTTTTCAATTTTCCCTTTCTGGGCTTCCAGATGTGCACTTGATATCAACAGGAGCTGCAGAAGTGTGTGTGCCCCTGGTGCAAACTGGGATGTGCAGCCTTTTCCTGGAAAAAATCACATTTGTCAGAGCCATGAGTGCCACTGTGGCTTTGCCATCCAAAGTGTACTCCTGTCTGGGGGGCTTTTCTCACTGGACATGTGCAGTGTGTGGGAGAAGAAAGGGAGGATTCACTGTCTTGCCTGAACATCTGCACCCACAGTAGGTGAATTTTGCTCCCCTGGAAGTGTTCCTGTCCAGGCATGATTTCTATTATAAATAGTTAGTTTTAAGTATTCCCTTTAAAAAGCAGAAAGGGCTTCTTCCAGAAGAGCTGCTGCTCTCACTCCCCCATAACAAATTCTTTTAAAAAGCAGCCTTTTTTTCAAATCTACAAACCAAACGAGATTTCTATATTTGCCTCAGCTTTTGTTTTTGTACAACAGACTGCTCACCTGTTATCACAGCTTTACAGTTTGTTTTACTGCTCCAGAATCATGTCTGATAATGTAGAAATACATTTGGTAGTGACAAAAGGAGTCAACTCTGCCTCTTCAGCGTGAATGAAAACTGTGAGTTTAATATAGGAATTCTTCTACAGGAAGGGGAAATTATTGGTGTTATTGAAGGGATGTTTATGTGAATATAACTGAGCTCATACTGGGGGATGTCCCAGCACGTGGTGCATGTGCTGCCCTCAGCACATGAGTAACTGGGGGAGGTATAAAGACATTTTATCTAAAGGGGTTAGACTAGAAACAGAAGCAATTCTTCCTGGCTTTTCTATTCACCTCTAAACTTAGGTAAAAAAAAAATTACATGCTCGACTGCCTTCCCACAATGGGTTTAAAACAGAGGGTAAATCAGCTGAGAGTCTGCCCCCGAAATACTCTCTTTGATGTAATTGCATGGGATGCAGACTGTGTGTGGGATAAGCTCCGTGTTACAGTGCTGTAACTCCAGATCAAGACAGTGCAGCGTGAAATACAACAGGTCTCACACAGTTCCACAGCTCCTCTGGGAATGGCTGCATGCAAATAAAGGATTCTCGGAGATGGTTTGGAATAGTGGCTGGAGCTCTCTTTCAAGTCCTCTTCTTCATTTCATGCTCTGTTCCTTTCATCCTCAGATTTTACAGAAAATATTCTCTCTTTCGGTTTTGTTAAGTGATCCAAACTTTAAACAGCAAGTGAGGAAACCTACCATTTTAGGTTAAGATAAGCACACAAAATTGCTGTATTTCAATTACAGTAATAACCTTAAACAATTTTAAACCTCTATAAAATGTCACAAAAGCGAAAGAAGTTGGCAGAGCGAGGCATTGACACTGATGGGTGCCCACAGAAAATCTCTTACAATATCATGTAAGGATTAACAGCTCTAATTTATGCGGTCACACAGATTTTCTTTCATGCAACTTCAGGAGGGATCTTGCCATCTGAATTGTCATGTGCCATTATCACCCTTTAATCAGGTTATTTCATTTTATTTGAACAGCATCAAAGAAATGCTCATGACACAGGCAGACCGGTTCAGTCAAGAAGAGGTAAGGAACTTTATTCAAAACAGAAATCCAGCTCCAGCTCCTGTTCAGCAGCAAGTCCTTGCCCCTCTTTAAATGCATGAATTCAGCTGAAATCCAGACTGAGAGGAGGTTGATGCCAGCTCCAGCAATTAGAAACAATTCAAAGCATCTCTTCTGAAGAGCTCCATGGCTAAATCAAAGTCAAATAGATTCTCTGGACTCCCATCCAAGTGCAAGTGTGGCCTATCTCGTGCTGTTCTTGCCCATGGGGAGCTGGCCAATGGATTTACTGGAGTCCAAGTGAATTTGGGTGGGGACCCTGTTCTGGTTTCCACTTCTGTGAGTTATTTTGTTTGAAATGTGAAATGAGGTACTGACTTGGTGGTTTGTGTGAGACAGAGCACGGATTCTGCTGGCTGGGAGGAATTTAGAGGGACTTTATTTTCAGAAGAGGAGATGGAGTAGAGTTGGTTTGTGGACAGAACAGACTGGACAGCCTGTTCCAGTCAGGACAGAGACTGGACTGCACATTTACCAACCAGGGCTTATCTCCCTGGCTTTCAAGGAGAGCTCTCTTCAACAGGGAACTTGTGGGATTCTAGCAGGACTTTATTAACCAGTTGAGTTCCAACTCCTATTTCAATTTTACTGAGCCTAAGGACAGCTTTTCCATGGTGGTTAAAGGACCCAGGCATCAGGGAGCTGAGCTGGGTTGAAAATGAAAAGCTGTTCATGTTGCTGTCCCACAGTCTGTGACACTTCTCTCTGTTTGCTTGGCAGATCAACCAGATGTTTGCTGCTTTCCCTCCAGATGTCTCTGGGAACCTCGACTACAAGAACCTCTGCTACGTTATCACCCATGGTGAGGAGAAAGACTGAGAGCAGAGAGAGGAGCTTCTCCTGTGATGATGCACCCAGTTATTTCATGATGCTCTTGTGTACAAGACAAAGGGCTAAACATCCAGGATGTGAAGCCATGTTGTCATCAGAAGAGAACCAATAAAACCATTGACATAAGATTAAAGTTATTTAATGCTCCTGTTTTTATAAAATATCAAAATACCAATTTTGTGAGGTTTTTTCCCATCTTTTTTTTCCTGACAGAGGTTTGAAATGGAATTTTCTTGATGAACTGGTGCTTTTGTGATTTATTGACAAACCTAATGTTCACCAGATGCTCCACTGGGCACTGCAGTCTTACTTAACCTCTTGTCTTTTATACACAAGCTCCACGTATTAATTGAGAATTCCTCTTACTTATTGCACCAGGAAGAGTACCTGGCAAATAGAATTATGTTCCATTCCACAGCCCCTAGCAATGGAAGTGGAAATAAAACAATCTTAAGCTCTTGCAAATATGCAATGTGCCCTCTCCATCTCAGTGGTGTGGCCAGCTTCTGAAACCACTTTGACTTTGCTTTGGTGCAAAAGAGCAGAACTAGTGGAATATTGGCTGTTTTTCTCATAGTAAATATAACTAGGTGCACTCAGAAGCCAGGAATAATGACTTTCCCCCTTCAGAGACATCTTTATTATGTGGAGGAAGTTGTCCATGACATAACAGTAACACCTGGTCTGTCACCCCCGTGCATTATCCCTGAGCTACAGGTGAGACATGCACTGCAAGGACCTGTTTTGCCAAGGATCATCAAGTCTCGGGACAAATAGGAGAATTTGGGAACTGTAGCCCATGAAAGCAGATGACCTCTCACTTTTATAATCCAAGATTGGCCTAGTTTTTAAATGGGCTACAGTTTCTTGTATTTAGACTTCTAGGAACTGGATGTATTCTGCCTATGTGGAATATTGCATGAACACTTCCTGCGTGGGAGTCAGGAGGATGCTGCAGCCAAAGGAAAACAAGCTTCTGCTGTTTTAACAGCTCATGAAAATGCTTTCCTTCTGCATCAGTGCTGCTGGAGCCACAGTCCCACAGACACTGAGAGGAAGCAACAAGCCACTTATTTTGTGTTTCCATCTTCTTAGGCTTTGTAGCAAGAGAACTCGAGGGCAACGTGTCCAATTCTGCCCTTGTCAAGAGGGGCAGAATTTCCATGAAAAAGCTCTAACATCTGCATGACTCAGGGACGTGACATTCATCCCTGCCTGCATTTTCTGTTGTTCCAGCAAAATCCTGCACTCTGTGCACTTCAATAATAGAGAACAACTGGAGTGAGAAGGCTCTTAGTACACAGAGAGTCCATAAAATAAATCTCCCCGTTGCCCCTGCATGCAGACGCCATGTGAGCGTTCCTGCACCACCACTGGTTTTCCAGTATTGATTCCCAATTGCATCTGGTAGGAATTACCTCTTTTTAAAATACCAGTGGACACAGCTGGGGCAAAATCTGCTCCTTTCTTGCACGAATCTTGCAGAAGATGTGGACAAGGCTTTAGCACTTCTTGCCCCCTGTTCCTGTAACACTTGAAGCAACACAAGCTGTCCCTCCCAACACAATGAGCAGCTTCACTGGGCTTTGGGGACTCAGAAAACTTCAATGCAAGAGTCCACACGACCTGTCCTTCCACCTCCTGGCTCACTCACCAGCTGAGCTTTCCTGGACGAGCCCAGTTTTTATTGCTGTTTCCCTCAATGGGCTTTTTCTCCCCAGAATGTTTTTCCTCACAGGTCCACGACCACTGCCCATGGGATGGGGCTGTAGATTGGCAGTGGGAGGTCCTGGAGGTTGAGGATTTTTTGGTGGGCACAATAGAAAAGATGATTTATTAGCTTCTGCTTTAGGCTCTTCTGCAGACCCGAGCAAGTGACAGCTCTTCTCAGCAAAGAACAGAGCTGCTGATGGGGAGGGCTGCAAAATGGATGTTTCATTTGCAGACTTAATTTGGAAATTTCTTGAGAGGTGGGTCTGTAAAATGCTCTTGTGTGGCACAAACACACGTACAAAGTGTAATGCTACCTTGTATAAGCCCCACAAAATCAGATTCCCGACCAAATGAATACTGAGCTGAAGTCACTCAGGCATCAGATGTCAGACAGTGCTTATGGCTCTTACACTGTGTGAAGATTTCAGAATGAGACTGAAGACGAGATGGAACAGCACACAGGCTTACCTTTGGCTTTCAATCTAGAGAGATTTTCTTTTCCTCATGCAAGCTGGTAGGCAAAAACTTTGAGGATAATGCTCTTGAAAGATGAGGTCACACTTTTCCATCAAAGCACAGTTTTTGATGGGTCCTTTTTCATCTGTTACTGTTGCATGACTTCTTCCAGTGCAGCTCTGTGACTTCTCAGGCTGATGGGAGTCTGGTCTGAGCAGCTCCACGTTCTCCCCTTCCCCTGGCTGCACCCCCTCCCTCCCTCTGGGCAGCACTAGGGCTCAAACACACACAGCAGGTGCTGACTGAGAAGAAACCTCCTCGCTCCCTAAATTTCCTTTCTGGACTCTTGGACTTGACTACCCTCTTTAGTTGTGCCTTGTCCAGATATTGCTGAGGTCCCTTTACCTGGCCCTGCTGCAGGCTCCCTGTTCCTCACACCTGCAGATGGGGCAGGAGCATGGAGCTGTGGGGAGGATGGAAACAGGACCACCCGAGTGTGGGTTAGGTTGAGCCAGGCTTTACCATGAGGAGAGGTTTAGTCTGGAGCATTGCAATTTTGAAGCAAATCACTCGATTGCCCTTACTCACCTTGAGCAACTTGGGGAACTTTTTTGGAGGAAGCTAAACCAGAGGCTGTGCTTGGAGTTCAGTCCAAACTCCCTCCAGTTGCTGATGGGACCAAAGCAGGGTGCAGCTGTGATCCCTGCAGCAGCACCAAAAGGGGATGCACCACCAGGGTGCTCTCAACCACCAGAGCTCTCGTGCCCCTCTGAAGTGGTTCGTGGCTGTACAAAGCCCCAGGTTCCATCTGACCCTGCCTGCCTTAAGGCTTTTGCAGTTCTGCTCCTTCCTTGTTGCTGCATTTTTATCTTGGTTCCAAATCCATTTCTTCCTTTTTTTCCCTGTCCATTACCCCAGAACTGTGGCACTTCAAGGGCAGTGCAGCTGAGGTGCCTGTTACAGATTGCTTGAGGAGATCTTTGGATTGGGCTATGCCACCAATCTTCTCACACCTTGGGCCCTTGGACCATCATGTAAGACAATCTGGGGGCTGTAATGCTCCTCTTCTATAAAGGGGAAGGACAAATGTTCAGATAAACATAATGAAAATATTCCAGATTCAAAACAAGCCTGTATCAACCCCAATTTCATTTCAATCTCCATTTTCATAGGGGGACATAGGGCTGTGCTCATGGGGTTTGGATACAGATTCAAATAACCAAAGGGAACAAAGAGCTCCGATTAATTCCACAAAACAGATTTTCACCAAGCATCATTAAAACGATCAGATGGGAACTGAACTTGCATGAACCCTGGCAGTTGCTCTTCAGTGTCAGCCCTTTCACAAACAATTACTATTTGGATGGGAAAAAACAGAGAAGCAGGGTAGAATTGATAATGTATTTTATTAACTCTTAAAAGCTTAATCCCATAAACCTTTCTGAAATTTTGTGAAAGGATAGAGCAGCCTTTGAAACAGACTGTCATAAAAGGCAGAGAAAGGTTCTCATGAGTTCCCCCAGTTTGTTGTTCTGCTTAGAGGCAGGATTGTTGTTACAAACATTTGTCTGACCTGTCTAAACTTTGTAGGTAGCCTCAAGTCCAAAGCTAGCCTTAGATTTATGCATTTTTTCCCCTTAACCTAAATCTTTCTGTCTGCGAATTAAGCCAATTTCATCCTTTGCATCCTCTCTGTAATGACGTTAGCACAGTGGAAGCCTGTTTAGTTTTCTTTTTTCAATATTCTTTTTCCAACTTTTCCTCCCAGTAATCTTTTCTCCACTCCTAATTTTTCTTGCTCCCTTTAGGATTACCTTGAATTTGTGCATATTTTGTTTCTAAACATCCTATGCCAACTTGGACACAAAATTCCAGCACCAGCAAGATTGGAATAATTATTTCAGAGGTTGGTTGTCTGTAAAAATCCAAACAAACTGATCCCCCCCTGTGATTCAGCAGCACTGAAGGTTATGAATGTTTCTAGGCAATGTGGGTAGAAGTTTATTCCAGACCTCTCTTCCTTAATAACTGCTTGTTTCTGATCCCCCTGTAGCTTCTTCTGTCTATTCCAGAAAGTTCCTCAGATCTGATTCCCTCTGCCTCTGTTACCTTGGTAATGTGCCAGCAGGGGTTATCTGAGGACATACCTTGAATTTTCTCAATGTTAACGAGGTGTGGATTGTCTGGAGCCTCCTTTTTCTACCTGAAAACAATGCCAAAGCTGTTTAACATTTTCATCAATGACCTGGGTGATGGGACTGAGTACAACAAATCCATGCCCTTCCCAGTGGTGTCCGTGCACAGCATGAGAGGCAATGGATACCCTGGAATACAGGAAAGCCCCTTTAAACTTTTTGACTGTGATCAGATCCCAGAACAGCTTGGCCAGACAGGTTGTGGAGCTCCCAAGTATTGCTGGAGATATCCCAAACCCAGCTGGATCTGATCCTGGGAATGCTGCTGTAGGTGATGCTGCTCTGAGCACGAGGTTTGGCCTGGACAATCCCCCCTGTTGCCTTCCCACTGCAGACCCCCGTGATGCTGATGTCACACGTGTCAGCATTGTCAGCACAGCCCAGGTGACACCTGATCAATCTGTGCTGCACTTCAAACCTCAGATCCTTTCCTGGGCAGCTGCAGCATGACCAATTACTCCCTGAATTTCACTTTCTTCTAACATGTAACAACCTGCACTGATCTTTAGTTCCTCCTTGTTGGCTTCCTATCTCCCTCTCCATTTACAGCTGTTCTGAATTCTATCCCTGTCCTCCAAACTCCACATAAGCTGCCTTAGCTTATTGTCCATCATCCACAAATTTTGTATGTTCCCTGTCTCACCCTGCAAATGGTTAAAATTGAACAGTATCTGACCCTGGGACAGTCTCATCCTCCTCCTTTTTCTTCTCCCTTGTCATCCTTGAAATGTCTCCTGATTTTATCATGGATAATTCATGTTGGATATGTTTTTAACTGTACCCTGGGGCACTGGTCTTTAACCTGCCTGCAGGTACAGAAAAGTTCTGCACCTGTGGGCCCCACCTCATTTCCTCATCAGTCTGTTTGAATTCAGGTGCTCACCAGCAGGATGTCCATGCCCACATCTCTCTGAGCCATCCTATGACAATGCTCATGCCCAAGGAGAAGGGATTTCCCACTGTGAATGGGGAAAAAACAACTTCAACCCAGCTGGTTTATATGCAAGAGCAAATTCACTTGGATTCCTAGAGGGGAGCCCATGGTTTGCACCAGAAAAGTCTCCAAATCCCAAGGCCATGGCTGAACCCAGGGCACAAGTTCCCAGCTCACGAAGGAACACTCCTGGGATGCTGATGCTGTGCAGACCTGTCTGACCAGGGAGGTCTCTTCCCCGCTGTTGAGCCCTTTTCCAAACTCAAGACTTTGGGAGCCATAGGAAGGAGCCAGCATTCGGATGCTTGAAGCACTTGCTGTCACAGTATTTGAAACAAGTTTCCTGACACAGAAATCTGGGAAGTTTTATCGGAGTTCTGGAACTTGGGGGATTCTCACATGTATCGGCATCACTTTGGCCACTTGGATGTGGTGTATATTCAAGGAGGCTTCTCTCTGCAGGGCTTCTCTTCAGTGGCTGAAGGGAGAGAGGTCCTTGAACAGGCATTTTGTGGCACTTAAGCTCTCCTCTCCTGTGATTCAGCCCCTGCGAGCATCTGTCCAACTCCACTGGTTGTAAAGCAGGGGCCTAGGAATGCTAACTCAGGTATTTAAGGTCAAGCATGGCAATACCTCCTTGAGTCCTTATCTGGTGAACTGTTGCCATTTGTTACTGTCCCTTTCACTTTAAATGATTGCTTAATGTGCCTGTTGACCTGAGAAACATAAATTTTTTTGCAAAATATATGAGCAAGCTCATGTTTGGTCAGCTGCTTCAGCGGTAATACAGAGCTCAGATGCCAGGCCACGCAGGAAATTTTTTTAAAATAATGATTAAAAGACAGCAGCTGCCCTTTCCTGGGGTAAGAGGACTTATGTACAAGTGAGGGGAGATCCAAACAGCCTTGTCCCTTTAAGCTTTGGAAGCTGCAGGTACCACTGCAGTTGTGATGAGTAGAAAGTTCATTACCAGAGAGTGGGGTGGGATGGGGAGGGGTTTCCTCTTACAGGCCAGAAAGAGATAAATCTCCATGAATTGCCTGGTAAGCCAGTGCCTTTAAGCTATCAATGTAAAAAGGATGCAGTTTAAATAGCAGCCAGAAAGGGGTTTTTTTGTAGAATAGGAATTAGCCAATTTCAGCAAGGATCGTGCCCCTCCCCAACCAGGCTGAGAGTGCAAAGGCTGTGACGGAACTTAATGCTTGGAAAAATAATACTGGTGTGAATCAAGTGCTGAAGCACTACAAGCATCCCTGTTTTGTCTGGAATTGCAAAAAGCCTTATGGAAATACCAGTGATTTCTTTAAATTGGTGTTACAGTTCACCTGGGTTTGTACAAACAGGTAATGCTGAAACACTGTGTGTTACTGCCCTGGGAAAGGTGGAAAAGTCCAGTTTTGTTGCAAAGTGAAACACATTTGTGGCAGTGTGGGCAGACCCCCGAGGCTGTCACAGCCTGGCTGCTGACAGTGACCCCCCAGTGTCCTCTCTGCTGTGGCTGTGCCAGCCCTGGGCACCAAATGCCACCAGGTTTTTCCTTCCCACGCCGAGCTACAGCCACCAGCTGGGGGCTCTGCCCAGGGCCCCTCTCCCTGTGGTGAATGTGAGCTTTTCACCTGCATTTTGATATTAAATTGCAGGCTCGTGAGTCCTTATGAAATATTTTCAGGTTTGCTAAATTAATTCCTGATTTGTTAAATACTGTAATGCCTTCGAGCTGCTGCTGAAGACAACGGGCAGGTATTTAATGCAACGTGTTTGAAACCTCTGTTTTAGCTCCAATGTTTCTGTCCCTTCGGAGAAAATACAGCGGAGCAGGGATGGCAGCCGGGGCTGTCCCACAGCTGCCGGGGGCTGTTAATGCCGAAGGGCTGCCCTGCCCTGCCCTGCCCTGCCCCAAGGAAGCTGCAGAGAGGATGAGGAGGGCTCAGCCTGGCGCTGCTCCTGTCCCCGCACAGCCCAGGCTCTGCTGGCCCCGCTCCTGCCCAGCCAAGGTGCAGCTGAGGCCGCGGCGTGCCGAGGGAAGCCGGTGGTTTTTTCCAAGCAGAATGTTAATTAGGGGGTTGGAGGCCTCGGAACAACCCTGGGATTGTGCCTGGGGAACGGGTTCTTTGGGGAGGTGCGACGGGAGGGTTGTGGGGGTTTTGTTGTTTTGTCTTCCCTCGGCTGTGAGTGACTTTCAGTGCCCTGTTTAGTCAGCTGTGGCTGATTATATAAAGTAACCCCCTGGCTTTTCCTATAACATAGAAAGCTTATCACCTTTTCCAGCCACTACAACACTCATTAAAGTCCCTGGAAAAACAACCACCTGCTTTCACTGTTAAAGATCTCCTGTGTTTTGTGCCTGCTGCCATGGGTGAAGCCCTGGGCCTGGGGTGCTGGGCAGTGTGTCCTTATGGCAGGGCCCTTCCAGGCTGCCTGGCCGTGGACCTGGCTGAGGGAGGAAAAAAAATCCTTATATTTTTTTTTCCAGATGGCTCCCTCTAGTTATGTTTAAATCCTGAGGTAAAAACAGTGAGAAAAATGGAGCCGAGTTCCTCAAAGCCTGCTGTCATTGGTTTTCCATGTTAAGACTGGGAGGAAAGTAAGAGGCCTGGGCCAGTTTAACTGCTGTGGGAATTGGTGGCATTTTGTGGAAGGGCTGAAGTGAGGAGTAGGATTTTTGGTGCTTTTGTTACATTTGGTGTTGTGAGGGACAGACCAGAGGCCACTTCAGACCTCTGAAGTGATGTGCTGGGTCTGAACTGCTTCCTTGAAGAGGGCATCCCTCCTCTCATGACCACTATCTTGGGACTAAATTCACCGAATAATTCGGGTAAGTTGAATGTGTCCAGTCAGTCAAAACTCCTCTGGTCTCACTCAGTGCTCCTTGCAAGTACCAAGGGATATTTTGTGAGCTTTGGGTTGAAAATAAAGCCCCAGTGCTGTGTGACAGCGTAGGGGGCTCTGAGGAAGTGTCCCTCAGCCTTCCCTGGGACCTCTCACCAGCCCTGCGGGGAGAAGGGTGCAGGGATGGATTTGGGAACAGCTAACGCAGAAGCAGCTGAGGCAGAGCTTCAGCTGCTCTCACCAAGACAAGAGCAGATGTTCCCAATAAAACATCGACTCCTCAGATGTGGGTGCCTGGCTGATAACAAACAGCAGGAGGGCCCTGTGCTGTTAGACCACAATGAAGGCTGGGGTGGATTCTCTTGTGTCTATTAAACACTTGAGTTTGGTGGAGCCCTCAAGTGCATCTTCATCCTTTACCCAGCTGCCTGCACTGTGAAACCCACAGGAACTTAGTATCTTTGAAACCTCTCCCATTCTGTCAGGCTTGGCTGAAGTTTGCATCTGGTTATTAGAGCAGAGGACAGGCAAGTGCATGTTTTATTATTCTCCATCCCCCCCGGTGTGCCTTCTCGTGTGTGCATATATCCCGCCACTCCCGAATCAATTTGCTGTTGAATCCTTGGTTTAGTGTAATTTAACTGGCAGGGATGGCAACTTGGAGGCTTTCTTTTCTTTTTCTCCTCAGTTGTTTCCATCTACTGTTTTATGAATATTCCATTGCTCAATAACGGGAGGTGGAAAATGAAATCCCAAGATCATCTTTGAGAGGATGTTAATGACCATGAATGTAACCAATATAGTTAATAACAGTCCAGGCAGAGATGGAAGACCATTCCCTTCTTTTGAGTAAGGGCCAACATAGCTTTCTGATTATCCCTGCTAGAGAGGGATCTGGATATTAAAGGATAAGTCATGCTAAGTATTTCCTTCTTAGACTCCTTATTCATTTATGCCTACTGGTTTTTGTCATCTTTAAAGGTGTTGTTTAGCCTGGTTTGAATTACTTTAAACCAAAAAGTTTTAAAAGACGTCTCTTGAATCCATGGAGATGTTTGCTAAATCCTTTGATTAAACGGATGAGGTTTTTCTTCTTTAAGCAACATTTGGTAACAAAAGTAAGAACTATTCTTACTTTGAAGTGTGAAAGGGAGAGATGAGGACTTCAGATTTCAGAAAGCTCTGCTTGGTGGAAGGGATGGCGTGTGCTTGGTTTTCCTGTGCTTCTCCGAGTTAAACATTGGGAGACTCAACAATGACGTACCATGTCACGGATCTCAGCATGGAATTCCTAGAGAAAAAAAAAGAAGAATTGTTCCCTTTCTATAAAGCAAAAACCAGTAGAAAACCTCCATATTTTACCCCTGGAGCAACAAGAAGATAAGGAAGAATTGGGCAGAGGGAGAAACAAAGCCCTTTGGCTAAAGAGGCTGTTGCCTCCAGGTTTCTCTCAGCTCCACCTCTTTCCTTTGTCCCTGTATTCTTCGGTCTCCTCCTCCAGTCTAGCTGCCTCTTAACCTCATTAATACTTTGCTTTGATGGTCTTAAGTTCTTGACAATTTATTCCAGATGTTTGCTACTTTGAGTGAAATAGATTTCCCAAATTTCCTGTTTACTCTTAATGTCTTTTGTCTTTTTCTTCTTTGAAAGTGTGACATTTTTTTTTAACCTCTTAGCAATCCAGACATGTTAGTTCATTGTTCCACCCCCTCTTCCTCCTGGCATCTCCTGGAGTTTGTGGTGCTTTCCACAGAATGCACACTCCTTTTTTGTTGTCTTCTTGTGGGGCAATCTTGATCTTTTTCACCTTCCTTAACTCTGCACACATAAAAGTCTGACTCAAAAGTTTTTTAGGTGTGTTTGGTGTTGCTTTTTTTTTTTTTCTTATGGGTGCACACCCAGAGGAGAGCAAGAAAATTATGGAGAGAGAAACTAAAAAATCACCCTTTTTGACAGGCTCCAGACCAAATGTCCTTCAAACATGGGTCTTGCTTGTTCCTTCAGGTGCTTTCCATGAATTACCTGGAGAGCTTTGAGCAGACAGAGTGGGCTGGCATCTGCTCCTTGAGCTGCTCAAGGTGTAGAAGTTGTGGCTGCTGTTAACAGGGTTGGCACAATTCCCTACACCAGGAGTGCAGTTGGAGCAGCACAACTGACCTGGGAATGGCTGTGCTGTTGGAAGTTCCCATTATAGCAATAAAAATATGTCCATTTTAAAGTGGTTGTATGGCTTTAATTATTCTCTTGTTTTCTTTAAAAATAAAACCAAAAACAAAACAAACCTTGAAGTGAACCAGGTTTTCAAGTACAAAAGCTGTGCCTAGACCAGGCCTTAGGCCTCAGTCTTGCAGACACTTTCACAGGTGCTTAACTTCACCATTATGAGTAATCCTATTGATTTTCAATGGCACTGCTCAGGCAATAAAGAGTGGATTTGTATGATCTGGGGCTTATCATGGGGTATATCAGAAATCACTCTTCTGGAATTATTGATTACATGGGTGTAGGAGGAGTGTCCAGCCCAAGATTTAGTTAAAATTAATAGGACTTCTGCTCGTAGGCTTCCTTTGAAGTATGTAGCTGTCTTGTCTGCTCCTTTGAGTGCTCTGTCTCGAAGGCCAGTCATTTTTTGACTTCTGTTATGATGATCTTTAGAATAAATATTCAGGTAGTCCTTGGTGTACTGTGACTTTCTATCTCTTGGCCAGCTGTAACTTTCCATGGAGGCTATTCCAAGTGTCAGTGCCTTTACTGTGTCATTTTTGTGCTGTCTGACACTGGCTGAACTCATTCTGCACGTTTCCAGCCTCTGGATCTCTCTTTTCCATCCAGTTGCCTGTTTTCGTGAAACTTGTGGCAACATGACAGCTCTGAAACTGCTGTCTCGCTCTCAAATTGGGCTGAAAGCAACCAACTCATTCAAAAGTTATTGGAGATGCATGCTCATGCACACCATGATCATATATATGCAGTATTTTTGAAAGAAGTCAGGCAGAAAAAATAAGAAGGGATTTGATTAGGGATAGATGCATTATAACGTTTCATGAGCTTGAAAAAAATTACTTTTCTTTATGGCTGGTCTTACAAATATGCTTTACCCCAACTTATCTCTTACCCCTCTTAACAAAAACAGGCATAAAACTACTATTTATGCAAAATAATTGGGAAAGGTTCTTCCCCCAGAGAGTGCTGGGCACTGCCCAGGCTCCCCAGGAAATGGGCACAGCCCCGAGGCTGCCAGAGCTCCAGGAGAGTTTGGACAGCGCTGCCAGGGATGCCCAGGGTGGGGGTGTTGAGGGGTCTGTGCAGGGCCAGGGGCTGCACTGGATGATCCCTGTGGGTCCCTTCCAGCTCAGGATATCCTATGTTTCTATGAAATAGAGATGGACCAGCCTTTTTGGAAGCCACAGAAGGAAAATTCCCCTTTTCAGTGTTTCAACAATGTAAATGTAGGCTTGGCACCAGGGCTGAGAGGTCTGTGCCAGTTGCCGACATGGTGGGTGAGTCATTTCTGCTCAGGTGTTTGCTGGAGAAGGAAATCTTTGAGTTCTTAGAGAAATACTTGGGGGGCAAACAGCCCTGTTGTGTTAAAGCACCAGGAATCTGACATCCCAGCCAGCTTTGTCCCAGCTGCCTGTGCAGCAAGTCACCAAAGAGAATGGGGATTTGACTCAATCCAGCCTGTTTTCCCCGTTAAAAGGGCAGTTTTAATTTAAGGAGCTTCAAAATAGGAAAAGAAAAACAACAAAAAAAATCCCCTAGGTACCGAGATCAGGAAGAGAACATCCAGCTTCAGCTGGAGCATGCTGAGAAGGAACGTTCAGTGTGAGAGGGTTTATTCTGCACCTTGTGCTGCACAGCATTGAGCATTGCAACCCCAGCTCTCAAACTGAGAGTGTTGTTCCTGCAGCAGTTGTGCAGGGACTGCCACAGCTTTGCCTGGAAAGAACCTAAACCGCAAATTTTGCAGAAATTGTGGCAAACTTCCATTGTGCTCAGCAGGAGCAGGTCAGCACAGGCTCGGCCGGAGGGTGCTTTTTGGCACTGTGGGATGCACTGAGGAACCAGGGGTGGGGATGCAGGACACTGGGTGAGGACTGAGTCCCAGGTTCTGTCAGTGACTTAATAAACTCCTGTACAAGCTGTTTTTGCATTTGCCCATGTGCCTTTGGAGCAGTCATGGCACTTTGTCAGGATTCTTGGCGCTGTGCAAGTGGGTGCTTTGCAGGAATCTTCGAGACCCCCAGGAATTACCAGGTAGATGACAATAATTTGCATATCCATTATCATTTCCTGGCCTGAGTGGAATTGCCTCATCCAAGTCCAATCTGCAAGTTAAGCTCACAGGACAAACGTCAAAAATTCAAGCTCTGGAAATGCTGCTTCTTTCCTGCTGTTCAACAGCCTTTGCTGCCAGGGTTGTTATTCTACCTCTCTTTCGGGGAGATCTGTGGGGCTTTGGAAGGGGATAAAGGTTACAGCTGGTTTTTCTCCCTCCTTTAGGTTGTAAGACCAGACTCCTGGGTGCTACCAGGAATCTTGCACCTTCCTCGGGGAGAAGGATGGGATTTCTAGGTCTTGGACAGCCCCGGGGCTGCCACTGCCCTTCCTCCTTCTAAGTATTGTTCTTGGGGCACTGCCACTGCTACTGCCAGGACTTGAGGCTCCAGCTCAGCCCCTGCTGGTGCAGTTGCTGGCTCAGATGCCTTTTTTTGCAGCTCTCTGGTCAGACAGTTGTTAGCTGCAAACTTGGGGCATGGAAGATTGGCCACTTCTTGTCTTAATTTCTTTTCTCCTCTTCATTTGCTCTTCACCGTTTTGGAGATGAGTATAAAGGGAGACACACTGTGTAGAAATAGTGTTTGTTTTGGGAATGGTCCACAGGCTATTCTTTCAGTCATAGCCTTTGGTTAGATTAGGGCTGAATAGTGTGTCCATGTGAGGCCAAACCCATGAATTTGGGTTTGAAGGCATCAACATCCCATGAGAAGATCAGGTGAAACTGGAGGTTGGGGTAGAAAAATGTCTTTATTGGGTTGTTTGGGCTATGCAGCTCTTCTAGGATTTTGCTGTTAGCCTAAAAAACAATTAATTCCTTTTCCATCTCTAAGATGCCCCTCAGGTCCTGCCTGCAAGGAATAGGATCAGCCAACATTCTCCAACGCTGGACCTTCCTCTGTCCTGTGTCATTTGGCAAAACAACACAGTAGAATCTTCAGTGTTGGTTACAAAATACTCATAATGGGCATTGAAACACAAGGAATTTGCTAATATGTCTCTTCATAACTTTTATGTCTGGAAGCCCCAGCTGAGATCAGGGCCTTGTTGTGTGAGATGTTATGCAAATACATATTTTGTACAAACAGGATGATGAAATCACATGGAAAACTTTATAATCAAAGCAGAAAAAGAGCAACAGGGGAAAGAAAAAAACCACATGGAGTTGCTTCTTCAGGGTCATGTGGTGGGCCACAGGCAAAGGCAGAACAGCAATGGGTCTCCTGGGTGCCAGGCTGCTCCTTATCTGCCATGGCATCCTGTCTCTTCCAAACCATCCCTGTGCCTTCCCAGTGCTCCTTTAAACTCGGTTGCAGAGCTGCAGCACTTAGGGGGTTCAGCTAATTCAATTTCCCCTTCGTTTGTCAATCTGCTCCCCTCCCCAGAGCCCTGTGGCTGCTCTGTGCTGCTGGGAACCGAGCTGGGCTTGTTTGGTTTCCAGAGAGGAAACGGAGCAGAGCTGGGATGCTGCACTGAACTGTGGAGATGCCATCCCAAGAACAACTTGTGGTCACAAGCCAGGCTACCTGGTTTTAAACTGTGTCCAACTGCTTGAGCCAGGCAACTAAATACTTCTGAAACTTATTAAATTAACCAGTTAGACCAAGGCAATATACAAGGTACACAGGCCAAAGAAAGCATTGTGGGTGTGACCTTTTGAAGGAGAATTATAGTTGCTGCTGATCACGCTGTTACAGTAAATGTGGTGTCAGTGTTTCCATATTGGTCTTTTTTTTCTTTCCTTTTTTTTTTTTTTTCCCTTTTTTCCCCTGTGTAAAAAAGGTTTGCACCTCATGAAAAGGTTTTCATGTACTGTGAAATGCAACGTGAAACCACTGGATCTTTGTTACCCAAAGAACCTGATCTTTGTTACCCAAAGAATCTGCACAGTTTATACAGGGAAGGAGCAGCCTTTAAAACTGGGGTATGAACCTGATGCCAACCACCCAAAAGTCTGGGGGAGTTCAGCTCGCGCTGGATTCTCCCTCTTGTGAACAGTATTCCCTTTGGCTGTTGTTTAGCACTGGAGAGGTGACAAATCCGTGGGTCAGGTGCTCCTGTGTGGTTCGGCTCTGGGGACACAAACAGCTTTGCTGTGTTTGTGATTTGTCTTGGTGTGGGGTGGCTGGGGTGAGGGCGGGATGCTGCTGCATCCCCACAAAGGGCTCTGCTCCTGGGCAGGCTCTGTCTCAGCCCACACAAACGTGATGCACTTGATTAATCACCTTCATTACGGTCATATTCTCACCCAGCCAGGAGCAGGGCACTGTGCAGAACCAGCCTCCCTTTGTTTCCCTGGAACTGCCAACCTGTTTCCCCAGGCCACACCTCCTTTCTAATTTGAGTGACAAAATTAGGGAAAAACTGGTTTACATCTTGCTCTTCCATCCGCCTGGGCATGTTTGGGAATCCCTAAGAATGACTGAATTCAGTGGTTTAAGCTATTTTCTTTTTTTTTATTGCACACCTCCCGCAATAACTCTGAAGTAGCTTCATAATGGAAATGCTGACACGACTCAATCGCCTCAGCTCCGGGAGTGTGTTCCACCTTCTATTGTTTGCCTTGGCCTCTGTAAATTGTATATTGCCTCAGTTTAATTGGTTAATTTAATAAACTTCTGCAGTGCTGTATCAGTTGCCTGGCTTAGCTTTTATCCACCAGGCTGATGAAGAAAGTATAAGTTTCAAAAGCTTTCCTGTGAGAAGTTAATCAAATAAAAGGTATCTCCTACTGTACTTTGCATGTATGTCTTGGAAAGATGGCTTGAATCGTCACATTTTTATAATTAAAACATTTAACAAAACCCTCTAAAAATCTTTGTGTAGCTTAAAAAATGGGAATTTTACACTTAAGGCTGTGCAATGCTCCAGCAGCCACATCTGAATGATACCTTAGGCCAAAAATGGTATTTTCGATGGACTCTTGAGACTGCAGAGGGGGGAGAAAAGTGGGAAAAACATAACAAAAATGACCTAAAGGTATTATGGAATGGAAGTCTTGCAATCCAGCCATGTGTGAGGCTTGGGTGACCTGCACTGACTTTCTGGTTCTGGCTGAAGCTCCTCACAACCACGAGCAGATCCTTTAACGCCTCTCTGCTTTGTTCCCTGTTTTTCCCATTTTGAGAATCTCATTAATTCCAGTTTTGAGTTTTGGGGCTCTCATGCTGCAATGGGGCTTCTTCTTGCCTGAGCTGGAGTAAGGAGTCGTCAGAAAGCTCAGTACCTTCCCTGTGGGTGCAGCAAAGCCTCTTCCAGGCCATGCAGAGAGCCCTGGAGAGGCCCCATGTGAGGGAGTGTTTATCTGTGCTCAGCAGAGCCACAGAGCCACACGCACGTGTAACACGAGCCCATCTTTATCTATTTTAATCCCCAGCTCGAGCATGTCAAGATTTAGGGGTATTCATCTATCAAGACTGATTTAGATATACTTGATCATGCCTCAGGGCAGGGGGACAGCCTAGGTTACTTCTTGATATCCCTTCCAGCCCTGGTTTTTTATGACTCTATTAGATCTGACAACAACAGAATCATATACTTTGTTCCAAAGGCTTCGTCCATTAATTAGTACTTTGTGGTGCACAGCTCCTCTTCCCTTGAGGAGCTCTAAGAGGTTGACAAGTGCTAATTAAGTCCTACAAGAACTGGTGTGTTGGGTAATTATTATTTTACAGGTAGAGAAACTGAGGTGCAAATGTAACCCACAGGAAGTTTTGGGACAGAATCTCACTTCGATGCTTAGCATTTTAGCTGCTTAAAATTCTGGCTGGGCTGTTCCTCTGGGCTGTTGTCAATGGAGAATAAGGTGGTGTTTCCCCTCCTCCTGCCCACATCTGAGCCAGTCAAGGCTGTAACGGGCTCACCAGCCACGTTTGGGCTGCCTCAGCATCAGAGGGGCACTGCTGGTAAATGAATCTGGCCTGCGTGCCAAAAATAAGTTTATTTTTTCTCTATTCCATGCTTCCTGGACTTGCAGAATTACACTGACTTTAAAGGGGAGCTGCCTCAGAGTCCTGAATCAGGCCTCTTGTATGGAGAGGGAGGTAACCTCTTGCAGTCCATGCCATTTGAGTGTAATTTTCGATCAAACATTTGCCAGTGTAATTAGTCTGCTTCAGAGTTCTCCGGTGTGGAGTGACACGGCCAAGTGGCATTTGAGAACACTTGAAGAGGAAATGGGCTAATTAGTTTAGCTCTGGGTCAACAGCACCTCAGGAGCCAGACTGGGTCTCTATCTGGGCTGCTGCTGTTTAAAGTTCTCTGTCTAGTCAGCAGTGCCTGGCTAGAGGAGAGTCTCTGGTGTGGGTGCTGAGGGTGGCTGCAAGAGTTTCTTTTGTCCTGTAGCAGGGTCATCACCCATTCCTGTGTTTCCATCCGTGGTATTCTATCCCTAAGAGAGACATCATGTGCTGGTTTTTCCATGCTGTTTATCCTGTGTCTTCTGCATCCCACAACACCTGTTTGCAAGGTTAGGCTTTGTGTGGAATCCCAGGGAAACTCACTGATTCCAGAAATAATATTTAATGTCCTTAATCAAATTCTGTCCTGAAGATTCATTGATTCCACTGGCTTCCTTGGGTCTGTGAAGTCTGTGCACAGGGATCTGAGTTTGATCAGCTGTGGATTCTGCTGAAGCAAATTCCATTCCACCACACCAATCCTCAGACGTCCCATTTGTAAATCAATCAGCTGAGTTCCCACCTTAGGTCTGCACTCACAATTAAAGATCAATTTTACAAGAGCCCTTCCTGGCTCCACCTGAAACACACATTAAATGTTGGCAAACCAGGAATGCAGACCTGAGAGTACAAATTCCAGGGTGGTAGCAAATTTGTCCTTGATGTGCTGCAGAGGGGCTGGTTAGACAAGTTAAACTCCAATTAGCAGCTTTCGTGTGACGGAAATTGTTGTCTTGTTGCCTCTGTCCAGCCCTGTCACGCTGCTGCACATCAATTCCCTCCCCTCCTCCAGGGTGTGGTCTCCATTAACGTTTTCACGCTGTAATTTGTGGTGCTGCTCAGTTTAGCAGGACCACATTTGCCAGTCCAAGCCGTGTCGTGGTGAGAGGGTGAGGTACCTATCGAAACCAGGAGGGGTTTTCCCATTCACGCACGGTCTCCGGTAATCCCACGAGCCGGGGTGTGATGCACCTCAGCACGGCAGCACAGGCTGGGAGGGAGTGGGCTGGCTTATCTGGAGGGCAGGAGGAAGTGGTGGGAATGAGCCCCAGAGGTGTTTCTGCCTCGTTTGTTCTCCCTGATGGAGGGTTTCTCTTGGCTAGGACTACACAGTTGGGCTTTGCAAGTAGTCTTGTCCCAAACTGTGCTGGGCACGCAGATGTTCCCTGTGCTGTGTTCCTGCCAGAGCAGGTACACCATGGCTGGACAGATCGTACCCGCGGTGCTGCCCAGTCCCTGTGCTGTGCCCGTTTTTTGGGAATTCTGCCACAGGGCTGTAAACCTTAAAGAAACCATTCCTGTGGTTTGGAACATCCTGTTTTGGATGTTTCAGAAACAGGGCTCCTTTCCTTTCAGAGGTGGCACTGCAGAATGCAGAAAGGAGACAGGCATCTCCCAACTCTTACCGAGGAAGCAATCCCAACTTGTTATGCTGGAGAGGCAGTAGCCAGGTGGAGAGGGATGGAGAAGAATTGGGAGCAAGTAACACCCTGTGTTTTTCCCATGATTACAAGCCAAAAAGGCTTGTGAATGGACATTAGCAATGAATCCTCCCCCTCCTCCACTCACTGTGGGCCAAACCTCCTCAAACCCATCCCGCTCTGTTGTGTGTCCAGATCTGGAGCCTATTCCCACCAGGAGAAGCTGCATTTCATGGCTGTGCAGGAGGATGGGAGCACTAAGGGAAGGTTCAGTATTCAAGGACTGCAGTTGAGAGCCCGGCTGAGCAGACTGGCCAGTCCCCAGCTGCTAAGAGAGCAAATCAGTGAGCAGAAATGTCCCTGGGCATTGCCAAAAAGGCCAATGGATCCGTATCCATGTCCTAGCAGAGCTGGGCATTTCAGCCTGAGCATTCATGTGAAATCAGAGGTGAAGGACTGGCAGGGGACAGCAGCAAACCAGTCCAGGGGATGTTAAACACCCCCTCTCACTGAGCCAACCCCTCTGAGCACGTCCGTGTCCATCTGGCAGGTAATTAGCTGGATCTCTGGTGGAAGAATCAGTGAAGGGATCCCTCTTGCCACATCTCCTTGTGACGTGACTACTCTAATTTTTGTGACATCCAGCTGGAGGGGCTCTGTATCTGTCGTTACAGACCATTAAACTCCTTCAGATCCATCTATATATTTTAAGTAGTTTCTGACCCATGGGTGACAGTGGCTGAGGGGGATCTTTAAATTTTTTTTTTTTTTTAAGGAACATTTCGTTGGATGGAATGAGTCAAAAAGTTTTTGGCCAAGGAGGCTGCATGTTCACAAGCTCCTGTGCCAGCAAGCTGGGCATAGGCAAAATCTGCCTCCCACAGCAGCTTTGTATTTCCCAGAATACAACAAAACCTGTCAGATTGTCCCTGATCTTACCAGCAAATGGGACAGTTTTGTCTCCAGCAGGAATTCCTCTGGTTTCTTAATTACAGTAGTCTTGATAATGGTAGGCACAAATTTTCCTGGAAGAGGCAGTAAGGAGTTGAAATGCTGCAGGGGATAAACAGGCGGAGCAGTCTGCTCCAAAAAGCTGCAAGGAAAATGTTTCTTAAAAAGATTTTTGAGAAATGGTGATAGTAGTGAAGGGACCAAAAGGGGGAATTGGTTCACATTGAATAAAATGCTGTGTGACTCAATACATAATGCTTCCTTTCATTAAAGTGCCTGCAATATATTCTTGTTAATTGAAATTAATTTATTAATTTCAGTTTGAAACTGTGTAAGCACTTTCAGGCTGATGACTTTTATTTTTTCAGCTGAAGTGACAGATCCAACATAAATTTGCAAGGTTTTTATTGACCCAAATATGCTTGTTTTCTTTGGGCTGGGATGAAAGTTTGAGCTGAGAAACTCCGCCTGCTTCTGATCTGGACAACACCTTCTGCCTAAGGATGCTTACATTGATGAATAAAGGGATAAATAAGGGGAATCAAAGCCCAGGGAGGCAGCAGGTGCTCTGTGAGGGCTGAGGATTTCATACAAAGAAAGAAAAACTGAAAGAAATGGGCACTGCGGATACGTTGAACCAAGTTTTCTGTCCCTGTGTAAGGTGTTGTTATGATTTCTGTGATGGTCCTGCATCCTGAAGGCTCTGTAACAGTGGTGAGCTTCTGTAAGTTACCTGAGCTAGAGATTTGCATAAGTAATAGTGTCCATTTAGAAGTGTGGGGGCAGCAGAGCAGTAGGAGACCAGATCACTCCAAACCACCATTTCCAGGCCATCTTCATCCCTTACCTTCTAACCAGTGGTAGGAACGATGTCCCAGTTGCCCATTAACCAGCCTTCAAGCCCTCAAAATAATTCCCAGCCTATTTTCTTTTTGGCTAAAATAAAGGGTCCTTTTTTGGCTTTGTACAACCAGGGATGAAAAGGTGGAGTTTTCTTTAGTTGTTGTCAATAACAACAGTATTTTCTTCTTGCAAAAGGACAATAGGAAAAGTTTACAACACTAATTGTCAGTGGAAGCAATTTTCTAAAAGGGGGGTCTGGGCTCAGCTGTTTAAATGTTTACTCGCTGGTGCTTGATTAAAAGCTAATTAGAGAAGTATGATTTTATGTAGTTTCTAAATCTGTGAAATCTGGTGTCACTCAAGGATTGAGCTTGTAATTATATACCATGTGTGGGAAAAGTCCTATTGACAGTCCTCACTGATGTCCAAAGAAACAGCTGGAGTCAGTGTAAACATGGGACTCAGTGGAAAGGATAACTCACTGGGGGCCTGTAGAATTTTCCTCTAATACATATTAAAATTTTATATAACAAGTGTGGTGCATTAATATATCATATTTGTAAGTTGCTGTATAAACAAGTCTATAAATATATATTACCTATTTATTAATTTGATTTAATAAATGAAACTAATGAGCTGAAACTTGAGTTCCTGCTTCCTGAACTACTTTTTCTCTGTTAGAAATCTGGAGACTTTGGGGTCTCTTCTGAAAGAGGCAGAACATTTTTCTGGAAGGTGTTCAGAACTCAGATTTAGATAACCAAATAAAAGTTGGATTATCAAAAGCATGTGCTGTGTTTAGTATTTAATAGCACTGAGACTTTTCTGGAAGCTGCTGTTGTGGGGTGTCCAGCTGCAAACCCAGCTCCAGAGATCCAGCTCTGGTGCCATCCTGAGTACGTGCAGGGAAGCGCCTTTCCCAAGGGCTCTCCATGGAGGCCGTGGTTTGGAGCCTCTCTCCACAAAGAAACCGTGTTGTAAAGCTTTGGTAGTGACTGCATGTGCATTTCTGCTGTGCTTTGAGACACTTCCTCCTGTTTTGAAATCTTCCATGAAGCCCCTAAAGGCACAGAATAAAAAAAAAAAGGTAAAAATCAGTTCATGCAGGATGGAAAGGGAAGGGCAGAGGAAATATTCTGTAGGAAATCAAAATGCACCAACCTTCTGCAAATCCAGAGCAGAAGAACAGTTTGCCGGTGACTACCTAGTTCGGGAGAGCGATGGTATAATCACCAAACCCATTTTGAAATACATTTCTAAATAAAAAAGCGTTTTGTGCAGTTGCAGTAATTACTGGTTGCTCTCTTGCAATAGCCTGCAGAAAAGTAACTCATGCGTTTGACAGCAAACATGAATATGCTTGTAAAAGTGAGGGGAATTGTTAGGCTTGTGTGAGCTTGAGCTCTTAAGAACAGCCCAGGAAGCTGAACACAGCAGCAAGTCACGACTCAGGGCCTCGACTGAAGTCGAGGGGAGTTTGTTGGGATTAAATCCTACTGCTGCCTTAGGTTTTAACTTTTGTATTTTTCAGATCCTGCACTGCCTGGTGTGTAGCTTTGAAATTTCATACGGCCTGTGAGCTGCTGTTCTCTCACGCTGGTGAGACACAACAAACCTCTCTAGGTTTGCTCTATGAGGACACCTCCATTGTCCCAGGCCCCAAAATATGTAAACTAAAAGCCTTTGAGAGGAGGGGCAAACTTGGGGTAATTCCATCATTAACTGAGGTTATAATTGGAGAATTAACCCTGATATGCAAATGGACCAAACTTATAAAAGTGTGAGGAACCCGTGACCCAGGGTCCACCTTGGGTGCAGCCTTTTGACTGCCCAGGGTGCACCTTTGAAGGCCCTTCAAATAAATACTGACTTTTATTCTCTTATTCTTGTCCAGCCTCTGTTTTCAGGTAGCTGCTTTGAGGCATCACTACAGAGAGAGGGAAGGCCCAGTTCATTTCCAACCTCCCCAGTGCATGTGCACGTTACAGGGGCACACTTGAGACCCCAAAATGCATCAGCACATGGATATTTTGATGGATAAGGACAACTGTCCCAGCAGTGCAGCTGTGGTTCTTGGAAAAGCTGGGCCTTGCTGTAGAAGATGGTGATTTGAGTTTGTTGTCCATACCTCAGATTTGGGTTTGCCTCTGACTTGCATGAGAGCAACTTCTGTCCCGTCCCTGGAGTTCCTGTAGGAGGAAACATGATTTATTCATGAGGGTAAAAAGAGGGAGGATTGTGACAAATCGTGAAAATACTAAAAGTTTTTAAAAAGCAAACAAAAAGGTGATTCATTTTGCTTCTCACTTTGCATGTGCTTACCCTGATTATTCCGTCCAGTGAATTTACAGGCATGAATTTTCAGGAGTATTTATTGGAAAGGCTTATAAGGCAATATGGCAAAGCTTGCCTGGGGTGTGAATTAATTTCAAGAAGCTCTGTGTGTTGCTGATTCTCTTTTATACATGTGAGCAAGGGACAGAGACACATCACGTGACCACCCAAAGTTTCCACTTTGGCAATTTGAGTATGTTAGATTTCGTTTGGACATTAGGAAGTTACGAATAGCAAACATCAGTTTACAAATTCTTCCTGAACTGTGGAAAAATTCCTCCAATGAATTGTGGGGGCAAAAAGCCCTACTGATTTGCTGAAAGTCTGTCGACCCAAGGGAAGATAACCTGCTGACTTGTTGAAGATGAGGTGCATGAAGTCTACTGAGAATTACAATCCATGCTATAGAAATTAAACACCTGATCTCTACCCATTTTTAGTTTGCATCACAAAGTGCAAAACACAGGATTTTACTGCTCAAGTATCCAAAACTTCCTAATTAATGGTCAATTTCAAATTTTCGATTTACAGGATGAGCGCTCTACTCTAGTTCTGGAGGAACAAGCAAGTTTTTCTTGTGTTTACAGAGACCCAAGCTCTGCTGCCTGTTGGATCTACCCATGTGGATAAAGAAGGACAGTGGGAGTGGTAAATGAACTCTTTTCTCCCTAGCAGGGCTGAACAAAATCCTTTAGGAGCAGGATTTTCATCTCCTTTGTGTTTGTGCTCTCTAATGCTATTCCTAGCTGCCTCCTGCACTGTGTAGGATTGCTCAGTCCCTGGCATTACCTCAGTTATGAATATGACAATTTCCTGATAGATTGTTTATCAAAGAAAATATTATGTCAATAATGTCTAAAAGCTGTACAACTCTGCTCCCAGCCCCGAGATGTAAATACTCTGTTATCTCATGGCACAGCCTTAAATGACGCCACACATCTTGAAATAACATGTTCCAATGTGTCAGAGGAAGAGATTGTTAAAGCCTTTGCCTTATATTACCTGCCTGCTAGCAAATGGGTGGTGAGAGACCCAGAGTTTAATTTTTCTTTTCTCTTTTTTTTTTTTTTTTTTGTCTATTAGGCAGATCATGCAAGTATCTAAACACAGTTCTGGAAAACCTGTTTGCTAGCTTACTCACAGCCCCAAATGGCTTTGAGTTGCAAGAGTGTGATGCCTAACCCTTCGGGGGAAAAGAAAAACAGAGCAAACCCAACCCAGTGCACCTTCTAGAACAACATCTTCCGAATTTGTGAAGACTTGGGGGGAGGAGGGAAGGGAAAAATGGCCTGTGTGTGAAACCACGAATTATATTATGTCTGCCAAACCCCTTTGAGAATTGGACCAACTGTCGGTTCAAATGATTTGTGCTTATCCAAACTTTACTCATCAAAGGTTTTTATGAGTTCACTTTGGCAATGGCTGTGTTTTTCCATGTGGTGAAATCATACACCTGGAAAACATGCAGCCAAAATGGTGTGGAGCCTGAATAACTCTCCTTGTTCTCCAAATGCTCTTGAGTTTTAAGCATCATGGTAGTTAAAGTGTTTGTGGTCCTATAAAATTTGTACAACTTTACAGTAAACCTGACTCTTGCATAACCCCCTTGGCCAGATGATTGGCAGCTTGGTTGTGATCTTGTAACACAAAAGGGAACAAATATTGGGCTTTAATTTTTACTGTACAGAGGGAAGAAAGCTGAAAATCTGTACCTTGGTACAAGCTGTGCCTGGTGACATGGAAAACATCCTGCGAAGAGGCAGCCCGGGAGTCATCCTGGTTTGTGGTGTGCTCCATTAACAGTGTACAGAGCCCTATCCAAAACCAGTCCCGGGGTGGACAGCAGCCACCAAGATGATGGCACTTCCCAGAAGTGATGGGGAGACGCTGATGGAAGATACCAGCAAAAAATCCAAGAGAAAAAGAATGTCAACAGCAACTTGGTGTTGACCTTGAAGTCGCCTTAACCTGTCTGTCTGTTGTTTATCGCAGCCTGAAGCAAAGCCAGTTATGTTGCCCTCCTCATTTGCAAGTTGGGCCCTCCTGGGACTTGTTTTGAGGCCATCCTGCCTTTCCCGTGGGCAGGAGGGAGCAGCAGAGCTGGGGAGGAGTGGTGAGAAGTGGGAATGGTGGGATTGTTGTGGGTTGGCTTCTGTGCCTCGTGCCTGTGCTGGCTCCAGACGTGGTTCAGGAGAACACCAGGCTGTAGGACTGGCAGCAGAGGGAAGATCTCTGACCTGTGATTGAGCAAAGGTTCTAGGATTGTGGTGGGATTGGAAACCCCAGGGTTAATCCCGTTGGCATTCTGGGCATTGGGGAGGGTCTCTGAGCATGGATGAAGATGTGCAACATTTTCTGTTTAACTGGAGGCCGTTCTTCCCCTGCAGTGTAATGGGGTTTTTTTCCAGCTGTGGTTAAGCTGGAGTTGTCTAGGAAAAAGGGCACAACATAATTCTCAAATGGCATCATGAAACAAAAGATACATTAAAGTAGTGTAACAAAACTGGTGAAGTTGCAAAGAATTCAGGCTACAGTGAGCATCAGCTTCTTGCCTGCAATGCCCAGTCACTTGTCTTTCTGTTTACACAACAAAATAGCCTGAAGAGAATTAATATGTTTAGAAGACGGCACTTGCGTGCTTTTCTAAAGGGAGAGGAAACTCAGCAAATTGATGTGACTCAACAAATTGAGGATACAGAGCCGACCACAGCTCTGATTAGGCCATGTGCAGATTGGTTTGAAGGGCACTGGCCTCTGGCCAGGGAGCTCCTTCTCCCCTGCAGGGAGCACAGGACACTGAGCTGATGCCTCTGTGCTTTGACTGAGGGATGGTGATCCTGGGCGTGGAGCCTCCACCACACCAGCGCTGCAGAGCTCTGCCAGAGGGGCCTCGGAAATGGCAGGGATTAAAAATAATAGGGGCAGCCTAAAATGGAATTTAAAAGAATGTGAATGGCTTCATGCGGAAGCCGTGAACAATGGTGCCTAAAACACCTGAGCTATTAGTTCCCTTCCCAGCAGTGAACCTGGGCACAAACCTGGGCTGCTCCTGCCTGCTGCAATATAAAGGTCTTTGTTCTTGCCTTTATATAACAAGACCCCACCTAATATCTAGGCAGCCTTGTGTGTGTTTTACGCACACATCTAATTTAGTTGTTAAATATTGCTCCAAAACTCACATGTACACCACAAGGACTGTGCATTGTCAAACTGGTTTGAAATCCATAAAGAAGCGGTGCTTGGGAAGGGTTGAAAGCTGAAGAATTAGAGAGCGTTCCTTTTAATTTAGTGGCCTTGTAATATGTGAGGAGGAGAAGAGTGAGCCTAGTGGCTCATTGGGGTCTTGTTTCCTCTGTTGACAAGGGGTGGGTGCAGCAAGATGGTGAGGCTGTCCCCAAGCCCTGGAAAGAAGACCCTTGGGGTTCTAAAGCCCAATATTTATTCCCTGGGGCAGAGTTGAATCCACAGTTGGGATTCACTGCCCAGGCTTTTTTCTCCATTTCAAATCCATGTTAGTGCTTCATCCCCTTAGGCTTTAACCTCACTGGCCAGAGGAAACCCTTCCTTGAAGGGTCTCACTGCTGCGAGGTGTGGGACCTCTCCTGTGGTGTCCTGAGGCCGTGGTGCATTTGAGAGGGTTTGGGGCCCCAGGGGTGATCCAGGGAAAGGGTAGGAACAGCTGTGAATTACCAAGGAATCTCAACAAGGCCAAAACACACAAGGGATGTTCATGAATATCAGTGTTGGACTGATGATTTCTTGTTCTTCTTTCTTGGTGTCTTCCATTGTATTAGGGCAGGAATCCACAAGGAAAACCCCGAAGGCCCAGCCCTGAGGAGCCTGCAGACAAAGCTTAGAAGTTCACACATGAGCTGCCCTGAAAGCAGAGGGGAGGGGAAGATGCTTTTCATTTTGTGATGAGTTGTTATCTGGGAGTCACTTTGCCATGTGCTTGTGGGAAAGCCCAAGGAGGAGGCTTTGAGTACAACCCATGGAGTTCCCACTGCTCCCCCTCCAAAGCAGTCCTTGGCGTGGAAAGCTGATCCTGCTGTGAAAGCACCACAGGTTGGAAGTCTGCCACACTTCATGGGGAATTCTGAGGAAAAATGCTCAGTCTGTGCCCTCATGTCCCTCTGCACTGCGGGGGCAGCCAGTGCTTCCCTACCACATGGGGAGTTTGTAGGGATTATTATCATTATTATTTTTATCATTATTATTTTTGATGGATGCTGGAGTGGTGGGAGAACCTGACCCAGCCTCGGGTGATGGGGACAGCGGGTATGGGGAGTTCTTCCTCAGCGAGCAGAGGTTTCTCTGCGTTCTGTGGGGGTGTTCAGAATTACAAACTCTGCAGCTGTGTGGCTGTGGCCACCCCTAGGCTGGTTTAGCTCCTGGCTGCAGTTGTGCCCTGTTCCTCTCCTCCACATCCCCTTGCTGCCCAGCCAATTCCCCACAGAGGTTTTCCCAGAGGCTGCAGAAAAGTTACTCCGCAGCTTCAGTTCTCAGGTGCCCATTAGAGATATGTTAAATACATAAATTAAAAACATCCTCCCTGCTCCTGTCCTCCCCCACGTCGTCTGGAGCACCCATCACATGACCTCCTGCTTGCTGGGGTTGATGATGCAAGGATAGGGATTACTCCTGCTTGCAGGAATTGCATGGCAGCTCCAGCCGTGTATTATAATTTTGTGCCGGTTGGCGCCAGCACAGTAATCTCTGTGATAGCCTTAGGAGCAGCTTTGCCATGAGATCTGAGGAGTGATATGTTGTCTCCCTGTGAAAGTGCTGAATTAAACAAGTATTTGCAAATTTTCATGACCGTGAAATTCCACTCCCCGAACAAAACTGGGGAACTTTCTTGAATCTGTTGAAATGACAGATGTAGAGGAATCCTGTGGTTAAAGAGGGACTCTGCCCTTTAGGAATACCCTGCCCTCTGTTACTTTTTTTTCTTTGGGAGTGATAATAATTCTAAAAATTCCAGCATTATGGTTCAATGTGTTCTGAGGGGAAAGAATCTGTTAATTTTTGTTATGAACCCAGAAATTTTGCTCTGTAGCTTTCCAAAGGTGGGCACCTGCCCCGTGTCCTATTGAGTGAAGGAGGTGAAGTTTATTGAGCCTGTCTTGTTGTTGACTTTGTGACTTTGATGTCACCCAAATTATCAAGTTCTTTGTACTAACATATGATAATTTCTACCTGTATTGATAGACAATTATAAATACAGCTGCACTCTATCACAGCATCCTGAATATGTGATTCATCTTTTGTTCCTTGTGAATCTAAAACCTGGATCTCCTGCCTTCCCAGGCTGTCTATAATGTAGGACTACAAGCTTAAGGCACCAAAATCTGCTCTGCTCTATCTGTGGTTGTCCCAAGGAAGTGGATTCTTCACCCAGCCAGGCCATTGAGGGGAAGAGCCTCCCTCCAACCTGTAGCTCCACTGGGGAGGTGCCACAGCTGAGTCCTCCTGTACCTTTGGCTCTCATGAGGACAGTGGGTACATTCTTCCATTTAATGTGTATTTAGAGCAGTGCTGCCTGAAGATCAAAAGAATTACTCTGGATTTGTACCAGGGTAGCTAAACATGGAATCATACATAATTCCCAAGCACATTTGTCTTGCAAGAGCCACACCTGATCTGCCTCCCAGCTCATTATTTACATAAGACATCCTCGCTGTGTTGGGAACATCTGGGGTGGGGCTGCTCTCTGCCAGGGTGGGCAGAGCCTGGACCCCACCTCTCTGTGCCCGTGGATACCAACTGCTCCCAGCCCTTCCTCAGACAGCAGGAACATCTCTCTGCTGGGCTGGTGCATTCTGTGGTCTTAGCACTAACCTGTTTTATCCCTGAGCACAATGGGATAAAATCCTACACAAGAAAGACATATCTCGGATGTTTCCAGGATGTGTACATCAGTGATGCATGTGTAGTTTCTAGCACAGAGAGGATTAGAATAAATGCATTCTTAGTAGATACTGTTTTAATCTTCCAAGCTAAACTTAGATCTCGGACACCTGTCTCTGCAGCAGTCTGTCTCTCGAGCTCATGAATTTTGTGCACAGCTGTCAGTGCTGTATGTGGGGTTCTCTCTTTTCAGCTGGCTCTGTTCCCAGTTGGCTGAAAAGTAGGAGCCTGTCTTAGAAAGAGAATTTCCACTCCTGCATACTTTGATGGAAACAAGAAGATATAAAACAAGATTTAATGACCCAGGGTTTTTTTGAACCATTTATTAGCTGTTCTGTACATACTCAGTCTCTGGGGAGCTAAGTTACATATTATGATAAGTATAGAGTGCCTGTTCCCTATGGACTTTGTTTCATGATTTATGTGGATAAAATAAAGCATATAAACCAAATAAATTACCTTGGATAGCTTACTTTGAAATAGGACTCCAGGAAGTGCCACGAGGTGGCCAGATGAAATGCTGACCTGGATCAGTGGTGCTAAAATGGGTCCAGCATCTCCTGGCCCTGCCAAGCCCTTTCTATAGCTCTGAGATCGAAATTTACAAAAGGAGAAGAATGCTTGTTCTTGGGAAAAACATCCACCTGTGTCTTCTTCATTCCTTGGGGACTGATGTCACAAACTGAATGGCTTCCCCAGGAGCTTAGTGCCGAGTGGTGTCTGCAGAATTTTGCAATGTGGTTGACTGGAACTGGACTTCAGTGGTCCTCACGGGTCTCTTCCAACTCAGGACGTTCTACGATCCTGTGACTGCCTGCTTTTTTTCTCTGGGAAAGGGCCACCTGAGGCTTTAAACCCCACCTTGCTCTACTCGCCCTCTTGGGATGGGAACAAAAGCAAAGCTGCCTGAAATGAAGAGTTGCTTGGTAGGATCTCCAGTTTGTGTGGGCCTTGCTCTTGGTCTGCCTTGGCTATCTTCAGCCCTCCAGGCTGGGTCACTTCAGCTGTAGCTCCAGACAAATGTGCAATTCAGCCTTCTCAAAAGCGTGAGTAATTGTGTGTTCCTGCTCAGAGGGAAGTCTTGTTCTCAGATTGTTTGCAGAGTTTAAGAAGCCTGGTGCTTTATGAGGGAATTGTAAAAGCGAGGCCTTGTCCTTTGTGGGCAGTAACAGGGATGCATTTCCAGGGGAAGGCATTTCCAGAGAGAGGCTCACATGGAGATCAGGTTTGCAGAGGTGCAAATAGCTGAGATTTTTACCGAGTCATCCCGTGAATTGTAACAGGGAGGTGGAAACAGGGGCCCAAAATTTCCAGCGCCACTTTCTGCACAACATGAGCCAGGCCTGGAGGATGTGGCAGAGCTGGAAAGGTCAGCAGGTTTAGCTGTGCTGGGATATCTCTGGAAATGGAGATTTCAGTGCTGAGAAGAGATAACTGTTTTTCTCTCTTGTTTTTGCAGGTCTTCTGTGATAACGCTGTGGGCACAGCAACTCTTTTGGGGAAGCAGAAAGCAGGGCCTGCCCTGGGTGAGCACGAGCCGAGCACCGCGGGGAAGGCGCCGGCCCCAGCCCTGTATCCTCCCTGGAAAAGAGAAGCAGCAACTGGAAGAATTTGGCTCGTGTTAGATGATACACCTACACCAGCAGATAATGATTTGATCAATCGGCAGGCTTGTCAGATCGGACCCCAGATAGGGTGGCTGCGTGCCAGGAGCCGGATCAGAGAGACTTTGTTTGATGTTATCAGAGCACAATTAGGTTACATGCTTTGCTCCACGGCACAGGCCAAGTGCTGGCAACCAGGAGGTGAATTTACCTGCCCTCGGAGGCCTGGGCGCCCCTGGCACCTCTGGTCACCCTCTGCTGTGGCTGGGAGAGTCCAGAGGGGGTGGCAGGAGGGTACCCCACAGTCCCTGCCCAGGTTTTGGTTCCTGTCAGCCAGCAGCTGAGAGAACAAGTAGATTCAGTTTCAGGAGACCTCGGGGCTTAGTAAAAAAGAAAGCTCAAAGGAATTACTCTGTAGAAGAGTAAAATACCAGGTGTAACATGCAGCTAATTATGCCACTGGTTTACAGGATGGATTTTAAATGTTTCTTTCTGAAAAGCCTGAAAGGAAAAAAAAATCAAAGGGGAAAGATTGAAAAACAAGTATGAGAAGATATAAAACAAGATTTATATCTAAATAATTTCCTCTAATTGCTGTTAGAAGACATTAATTTTCCTTTTGATGCTCCACTTTACCTTAGGCTTTGCTATACCTGCCAGGATGGCAGGGAGTCAAAGAGGATTAGCTCAGCAGCTCTCTGCCTTAGTAGCCTCTGTAAAAGATTTAGCAATGGGAAGAATATACAGGTTTAAAAGAAATCCTAATTTAAACAGGCCAACGTCAACCTCTCTTTATCCTGTGCAATCATGATGACTTCACCAGCATCCTATGGCTACAAATGAGGTAGAACTTGGGTTCAGAGTGCCAGGGGGTGTGTGTTGCTTTTTAAAAATACAGAAATACCTGGTGTACCTGTGGCTGCAGAGGTGTCAGTGGTGGTTTCGAAGTAATTTCAAGTGGGAAATGTTTTGTCCATGCAGACAGCCAGCCTAAAGCCCAGCACCAATTGAGGTCTGCCTAAATCTTGGTCTGGAAAAGATTTAAGTAATGTAATGCTCAGGGATGAGCTATCCCTTTGCCAAGGGGGGACTCTGCGTGGGGAGAATCCAGACAGAAGCAATATGATAACACTTAATTTGACCAGATTTTCATAAGCTTTCCTTCTGGTTTGCACATGTGTGGGCCACCTCTCTGTGTCTGGGGTGGCGTTTCGGCTGTGATTCCCCTGTTGTCCCTTTTTCTGTCTCCTCCAGCTGAAGATTGCACAATCTTCTTGACAGAGACTGGGAGTGCAGAGGTTGCAACTCCCCTTGGAGTTCGCTTGCTGAGCTTGAGCCTGGCAGCAGTGCCAGCTGGATGGGTCAGATGCTTTTTCTTTCACCTCTTGCCTTGTCAGAAATGTTCAGTTTAAGGGCACTTCTTGATCTCTGACTGCACCTGAAATGCAGGATTGCTTTTGGTGGTTGTGGCCACTTCCCAGTTTGACTCAGAGGCACCGACACCCGCTCGATTTGACGGGAGTGGGAAAGTCCACATTCCTCAGGGTGTGCTGAATATCTCAGCCTGGAAGTGTTGTTTATCAGAACTTCTCTTAGATGAACCTTGCGGTAATTCTCCATTAATTTATTTCCTCCAGTTATTACAATGAGTTCTGCTCAGGGGTATCCTAGAAAACCACTTGGAAGCACCAGTGGAGAGAAATGAAGTGCGGTTGGCTGGAAGGAGCACCCTATGCCACATCACAAGACTTGATCTCTTATTTTCCCACTGCTTTAATCTATTCTGTTCTCCGTGTAGGGCTTAAACAAAAGTAACCTAAGAAGATCCTGTCTCTTTGTTTTTGTCCTGCATATCATTTTGTAGGAGGCAGCAATTCCTGAGCACAGCACACAGCTCAGCAGTGGTGCAGATGGGCCTTTGGGTGAACAATAAAACCTGTGCAGAAATAATGAGACTCGAAAGCTGCCTTTAAATTGCAGGTTGAACTTATGAATAAATACCCTCCTTCAGATGGAAATGTAGAAATATATAGTGTGTATTAACTGTCCAGTTCACTAAGGTCATGGTTTTCATGAGAGTCATTCTCGCTCCAGCGCTGATAAATACCCAGGCTGTCCAAAGGAGTTTTAAGTGTGTTGAAGACAGACACTGGTTGCTGAGCTCTTCTAAAAATCTGGTCCCACTAAATCAAGAGCAGACAGTCTCTCTTATTCGTCTCCTTGTCTGGTGGTGGTTAAACAAATGCTTTGGAGTCTGAGGAACATTAAAATTCTGCAGCTTCCATAAATGACTTTGATTTTGAGATGAACAACGAGATGTTCCAATCAAAACCAAAACCACTGCAGAACGTAGCATTTGAAGGAAGCTGTGCTAATTTCTTCAGAAACAAATGTAGAAGTCAGTAACATGAAACAGCTGACCACGAGCCAGATGCTGCAAAGCGATAACAAGGAGTTCAGGAAGCCCCCAATAGCTTTGGCTTTCCAGAGAACTCGAAGATCCATATGTGTACCTTGAGGGGTAGAACTCCTGCACTAAATGCAGTAGTGCTCCAGACACAAAAATCAGAATAGGCAGTGCTTGCAGACACCAGTGAGTGAGCACCTCCTCGCTGTGGGGAGTAGAACCTTTGTCCCTTTGAATATCAAGTTAGGAATTAAGTTATTTTGCACAAAAAGCAGCAACAGAGTACAATTGATAAAAACCAAAATACTTTAATCTGCTTTGATGTGTTTCGCGAATTCCCCTTGCCATCATGTTTAGAAGAAGCTCACAAACCCCTACCAAAATTACAGAATAACTACTCAAGGAAACATGCATTATTTTCAATTCTGCATTCCTGCTCAAGAAACCTGTTCAGCGCCCCCAAATATGACTGTGCCCTCTATTAAATCCATTGCCCCTTGTCTGTATTCTGACCCACTGCACACTCTTTAGTCACAATTTGACCAAATTTGACACTGAGTAACAGGGCAGACTCTGAACTAAGTAACAGTGTTGGAATCTTAAGCAATACCAGAGTTACTGTGACTTTCTCGTATCAGACATGTTCTTCTAAAGACGTCCTGTTCTGTTGTCAGGCTTTTCATTTTCAAAACAATAGATGAGTGTTTGGGAGTTGAGAGAAAGAAAACCAGTCTCCAACAGGAGATAAGATCTGATAGAGAGACCTTGGAAAGAAAATATGGCTGAATTTATGGTTGCTGGAGTGACTGCTCTGTATCTTATTTATAATTTTTTTACATTTATCCCAATGTATATTTATTGTTTCTCAAACAATTTTGTGCCACTAAAAAAGTTCTTTCCAGTGAATTCAAGGAATGTTTTAAATATTACAAGAAATGGGCAGAATCTCATAGGACCTCCTGCCTGAGGTTTTATCTGTTGAAGGCAGATGCTTTAATTTGGTGATCTGTGATATTGAGGTTTCTTTGCACTGGAGGGTGGTGGGTACAAATCCATCCCTTGAGGGGCCTTGTTCAGGATCAGGGCCTGTACAAAACAAAGGGAATCATATCCACGTGCCCTTTGGAATCCACTTGGGTTGTGTGCTCTTGTGTCGTTCCTGGGATCACACGCAAAGCCCTCAGGAAGGCAAAGGGCAGGAATTTGTCATTTTCCAGTGCTCTTAGTGTCCTACCCAGCTGGATGGTGCACGAGCAGCACTGAAAGGGCTCTGGTCATCGCTGACATCCTGTGTGTGACCCCTTTGCTGGGGGAGGGAGGAGTGCTGGACTGGGAACACTGGAAGACCTCACATTCCAGTAGAAAGGAATGTGCTAATAGCACACGTTCCTTTTTATCTTTTTTTTTTTTTCTTTTTTCCCAGGAGGGCCAGCTACCAATCTTTCTCAAAGCAAAACTCTCTGCAGGACTCACCTTTCTTCCCAGTTTTGAACATTATAACTATTATTTAATCTTTCAAAATAACGCTGTGGCTGAAATCCCCACTCTCAGGATGCAGTGCTTCTCAGTCTTTATTCAGCCTGCAGTATGGATCTTTTTTCCATGTTTTTATACCACAAAAATGCTGCGCTATCTCCACGCCTTTGAGTCCTTCTCTCTCAGAAATTTATCCCAGCTCCCCTCAGCTGGTGACTTTATCCAGAGCCATGAACACTCATGACCTCTCAAAATCAGTCCCGGGCTCTCTGAGTGACAAAAAATAAATTAGAGAGTGATCTGATTTTATTTTTAAGTAGGGGTTTATTTACTTGCCTGGGAGCCTGGGGCATAGCCAGGGAGAGACCCGAAGGTGTTCACAGCCCTGGTTATGCCAGCTGTGCTAGACAGTGCTGCTGTCTTATATTAGAAGAACTTGATGATTAAAAAGAAACAGCTAGATATATCTAATTTAATAAGATACAGCCCATGTGGATCATAAAAGGGAGATCATAGCTGATTAAAACTGCATGAATTGTTTTAAGTGCATTCCTCAAGTTTTAGACTAGAACAAAGGAGATGACCTGATTTCTCCTGGAATATGGAGATAGATAAGAGCAACTACCTCGGCTAGACTTTTCCTCTGCCAATTCAGGATTGTATATTTAAAAACTAGTCTGGACAAACACTAGCTGTGTGCCAAGCAGCAATGTTTCCATCACTTCCCTTGGAAGATTATTCCGTACACTAATAGATCTTGTTGTCAGAAGGCTTTTTCTTACAGCCTAAATCATTCACCTCAAGACATTAAGGAACTCAGGCAAGAGTCTAATGGGTTGGGTTTTTTCCCTTGTGCTCTGCTCCTCTCCAGTGTCTCCAGGCTGTAGGCACAGTACATGGAGCTGCTGTTGAGCTAGATTATCGAGAGTTTGGGAAGACTCTGTATGAAACACACTGCTCTGAAAGGCCAGCCTAGAGACTGGGAAAGAATTGGCTTTTGGACAGAAAATAGAGGATGTCGCAACCAGGAAACAGTTCAGGATGGGGAGGTGTGGCAAGGCTGGCTTTTAGCTACACTTTTGTTTCCCTTTTACATTAAAATGGTCTTTACCAATTTTGGGACTTGAAACAAATTGCTGTTGAGGCGAAAGGAGACCAGAGAGAGGAGGTTTTCGGGTAATACCAGAGCAGTGCATGACTGACCTGTCTGGGTGTCTGTCCTTAGCCCCAGTCAGTCCCTGTTGTGGTGCAGGAGCATCAGCCTTACCTGCTGTGGGTTATCTGTAAATAAATACAATCAGAGCAGAAGTAGTTTAAATAAGCTGCCTTAATGTATTGGTCTGATAACAGATTTATGGGACTGTTTCCACTCCTGAGAATTGGCCCAGCTCCACTGACCGAATTAGGGCTGTGCAGATTTACACCAGCCGAGGATGTGGCTCATTGCGTTTAATATACCAGGAACTCTCAGGCCAAAAATAGCCATGGATACCTTGAAAGGAAATGCCATGTGAAATGCTGACTGAGAACAAGGCTGTTGGGAGGAGGAGGAGGAGGAGAAGGAGGAGGAGGGGAATGTTGGGGTGACTAATACTCTACGGCCATCTGCACAAATTGGCAGCCGTAAAGTAAAGCAGCAAGGTTATTGCAGTATATAGAGAGATATAGATATTGAAGCATTAAGTGTAAAGCATGTGGATATTCTGTATGGAAGCATTCAGCATTAATCAGTGGGGAACATGAAATAAAACACGTAGGCCATTGTGTGAGGGTTTAGTTCCCTCATTACGGGGAGCGTGGCGCACGTTGGAGCGCGCAGAAGGGGCAGCACAGGGCAACCAAAGTTATTCAGGGATTTGGGGAATGAATTATAAAGAAAGATTAGCTAGGCTTGGCCTCTATAACTCTGAAACAAGAATTGTTGAGTTGAGCAGCTTGCTCAGGCACGGTGATACTGAATTGGGAGCTCAGGGAAATAATTCCTTATCTGAGCTCTTTGACAGACTTGCTGGAAAAAGCACCATGGAAGATTTGGAGGGTGAAGTTTCCATCTCCATGCGCTGAGGCTGACCCTGAATCCATGTGAAGGATTTGAGTACAGAGATGGATGAGAGCATGGGGAGTTTAGGCACCTGAATTTCATTCCACTTTTGAAGTTACAGAATACTTTTGTGGTGAGGGAACAGAAGGAAGCTGAGACCGTGGCCCTGCTAAGGTTTGATGGTGCTGGCTTTCACCAAGGCACTCCACATTCCTGTTCTTGTGCTGGAGTCTGTCATTGGCTTTTCAGGATTTAAAAAGGGTGACGTTCAGGCCTGGCATCAGGTGTGTTTTTATTTTCAGCACATTGTAGCTTTCATTGTGGTATTTCCAGATGGGTTTTCTGGAAAGCTTTTTGGAGAACCCATCCTGGTTTAGCCTTTCCATGTTGAGGACCTGCTTTCAGCCTACCCTTATTATCCCTGGGAATTAAACCAGGACACTTAACCTGCCCATGACATCTTAGATCCTGTCTATACAATGAGAACAGAGTTTACAGTGCTATGGTGATCTGGATATTTGTGACTGTCTCCACATGTGTGGAATTTGTGGTGTAATGAACATCTGAAAAGGGATTTGAGGTCCTTGGGTTAAAGGCCCGTCTCCTGTAAAACAGCACATTGTGGTTATTGTATTCCTCCTCATTGATGAGCTGTCAGGGACACAGACTCAGTGCCACTTGGCTGAGGAAACAGCAGAACACCAATGCCAGCGCTGCTCCGTGGAGCAGCTTCCAGGAATCCTGCCGGGCACGGCTCCGGGAAGGGCCTGGCAGCGACACGGGCAGAGAGTGGTGCTGCTCCGTTGATCAGCTGCTCATCCCAAGGCTCCAGAACTGCTCTGCCCATCGCTGTGGGTTCCAGAGCTGCCCAGGAAACCCCAGGAGACCCTCACCCACCTGGTGGGAGTCCTGTCCCAAGGCTGTACGGATAAGGCCTCCAGGATTTATTTGGTTTCCTGATTTCCATCTTGGTCATGATGGAAAATGCTGCACTGGTGCAAAATTGTTCCACGTGAAAGCCCAAGGCTCTGTCTGATATTTGGAGTGATTCCCACCATCCCCAGCCCTCTGCTGTCCCATCCAGCCCTAGGAAAAGCTCTCACAGAATTGTGTGGATGTTTTGGGGATCTGTACATGCAGAAATTCCTGTACCACCTCACAAACAGGAGGAATAAGTGTTTAATAATAATGGAAATACAGTGGTGTCTGCACATGAATCACAACTTACTGTTTCCAAGGCTGGGGGTGAGAGGTGGAAAGGAAGTTGATCTGAAATGGAGCCAGAATGCACTGTTGGTGTTTTAGCTGGGGACTCTCTAAAAAATGTGCTCCTTTCTCCTGGCTGAAGGCTCCTGAGGAGCAGGAAGTGTGCTGCTAGGAGAGCCAGGCACGGCTGAGCATAGGAGATGGTTTGGCACGAGCTGTTTTTCCTGGTGTGCCCCTGGAAGAGAATTGATGGGGGTGTTGCTCTGTTGTATTCTGGGGTAGCCAGTCCCACCTCCCCTGGCTGGCCCTCTCAGGGTGTGTATCTCTTGCTGGTTTTATGTAGGGGGATGCAGACTACCCCTTTTAAGGTTCTTTGATTTATTAATTTATTTTCTTTACCTCCGAGGGACTATTTCCAAGTTCAGCAAAGCTTCCCTGCAGTAGAGGGAAGCCAGACAGACTTTGGGTTCTCCCTGTGAGGGGCACGCACTAAACCCATCCCATGATCTCCTGGGGTTAGCACTGCTGGATGTCTGGTCTTTACCTGGTGTTGAGGTTTTTTTCTGTTTTGTTTTGGTTTTATACCTTTTCTTTTTTCCCTTTAACCTCAGGATAGTTCAAATGTGTTAATTACTCCAAGGTAAAGGAGACATCTTTTAATGTGAAGGCTACCCCTGCACATGTGAAATATTTAACACTTGGTATGCTGAGACTTGCTCTTCAAAGACTTTTCGTTAGCTCCAGGGGTAAATAATGCTTGGCAAGGATGATTTAGCAGGCACCAGAGGGAGGGTGCCACCAAACAAGGAAATCACCCAGACGCCCCTCCAGTTTTCAAACTAATTTCAATACACCCCATGCACCTTGTTGTACTGTGCTGCTGCAGCCTGGAAAGTGCCAAGGAGGGGCACACACTGTGTCCGTGGCAGGAATCTCATTTCATCTGGTAAATTTTATTAGCATCTTTTAATATGTACCAAATATTCCATTGGCATTTACAGAAAGAAACCCACTTGATTAGATTGTAGAGGCGTGATTTGGGACGTGCACACAGTTAAATCCCCGATGTTTTCTTTACAAACTAATTCCTGGCCAATTTGGCTACGTGAGTCAAAGACTTAAATGGCTCCCCAGCATTGAAACTTTGTGGAAAATTTTCGTCTCCTTGATGAAAGGCTGTATCCACAACACAGAGATCTTCTGAATCTCGGTATAACTGCAATGCTGGAGAGTTTGTTTCTTGAAAAAAAAAAAAGAAAGAAAGAAAAAAGCTAGAATTAGTGCCATAATAAAGTAGACAATTTAAATGCAAACTAAAAGGAAATTAATTTTAAGGGGGATTTTTTTGATCTGCCGTTCCCAAGAACAGTGCTTCTTTTATGGTTCAGAAATTCAAATACTGAAAAACTCAGGGGTTTGGCCAAAAATATTTTTGTTTTTAGGCATTTGGTTTTTCAGGAAAAATAGGACAAAAATTTTCCACACAAACCAACACTTTTCACAACCTTTCATGTTTCCTTGGAAATTTTCCTTCCAATTTGTTTTTGTTGGAGAAGTCGGGCTCCACCCACCCCCGGGGAAGGATCCGCAGCCTACCTGACTGGAGTCCTCAAAAGCAGGTTAATGCAAAGTTCCTCCACTTAGCTGAGCTCTGTGGGCAGAGCAGGGTTATCCTTAGCACGAGTCACGGATATTCCCGGGTGTCCTTAACCCTTCTTTTCCCGAGCCTTTGCCGTGGCACCCTCCCGGTTATCCCTGCACAGCTGCCAGGTGGTGACTGCGGGCGTCCCATGGGGGCTCTGCAGGGCTTGCAGGAGGGTCGGGGCTCCTTCTTGAGAGCTCTCTCCTTAGCTCAGGCTTGGGGGGGTTGAAAAAAAAGTCCCAGGGAGCCTCCCAGAGCGGTGCTTCTCTCGGTCCTGTGCCCCAGGGCAAGGCTGGCTCAGTCCCTCAGGGGTGACAGGGTCTCAACACAGGAGTTTTGCATTTCTGGAAGCTGGAGGGGAAAGGAGGAGCAGGGAAGGAATGCAGAGAGGATTGTTTTCCTGCTGGGAAAAGGTATTCTGCAGGCAAGAAAAAAAATTATGGCAATCCCCAAAAAGCTTTAAATCTGTGCTTTTCCTGGAGGAGTTTTGGCTCTGAGGAGTTTCTGCTGTGGCTTGCAGGGTAGATAAAGTATCGAGCATGGAGATGTGCAGAAGTCACCCTGTCCTCACATGGGTTTGGTCACTGAAGAAGGGCTGTGGGGATTCCCAGGTTTACCTGGGAGCTGGTGGCAGGAGGGACAGCGTGTCCCTCATCCTCTGCTCATGCACAAGTGGCCGTGAGCCTGCAAGTGCCCCTCTGTCCCTGCCACCATCCTTGGCACCTGGCCCTAACACGGAGCTTTCCATGCCTGGATTCCCTCTGCGCTCCTTTGGCTTTATCCTGTTAGGCTCCAGTTTCCAAAGTGTATTCGGATGTTTGTCAAAAGCACCGAGATGTGCTATTTTTACAGAAAATCAATGGGGTTTAGCTGTTAAGTGCTTTCACCTGAGTCTTTCGAAAATGTCCCACATCAATAACAAAACAAAAGCAAACCCCTGTGTGTGAGCGAGCCAGGGCTTTGCAAACTGGCTCCGTGCACAGGCCTGGCCCCGAGGAGCCGGGAGGGGCACGAGGACACGGCTGCAGCAGGAGCTGCATTGGCGGGTGCAGGGATTATCTCGGAGCCGCGATTTCCACAGAGAAAAGTTCACACTGCTCTTAAAACGTTTATTCTCACAAAGTGAGGGTGCCGCAGAAGCGAAACACTCAGCCTTTTAATGTCTTGTATAATTAAGGACCACTTTATTTTCTCTTTTTATTAATGACTTACCTTTAATGTTAGCCCGATGACACAGTTGTGTAATTTAATGTGAAATGTATTATTCAGCTCGCTGCTGCCTTACAGAAAGGTTTTGACAGGCTGGAATGGGTTTGGTTTCAGGACAATAAACCATCTTTTTTATACATGTTGGGAAGAAACTTCAAGGAAGTGAGGTGGTTCTTTCAGTAGTTTGATGGGATTAATTTTTTTAAAAGAAAGTGTAGCTGAAGGAGAAAAATCCGGTAAAGGCCCTATCGTAGCAAAGGCCAATTAGTTGTTCAGTCCCCAAATCACAGGGAGCATTTAGGCATATCCTTAAGTCTCACTGGCGACTTGCCTCCATGAAGTTTATGCCCTCTTGACTAAACACTGAGTTTAAGCAATTATTTACCCTTTGCATAGTGAAATTTGTAGAAAGAGATATAACATCTTTTATTAAACCAACGTTTTGTAAGGCACACCAGTATGGCCTCTGTCTTTGGAAATTCCATTTGGAGGCAGCTGAAGATTAGCAGTTGCCTCAAGTTAAACAAATTTAGGAATGTTCCTGTGATTTTGTTGAACTGGGGGGCAGAAATATTAATAATTAAAAGGGCTACCTGAAGAGGCTTCCTGTGGGAGCAAGTGATTTGATTCAGTGACCCAGTCCTAAATTCCATTTGCTGAAGCAAAAAAGCATATAGGGAAAAAATGAGAGAAAGTTTGTCACAGTCTTGTGCTTCAGAGTTCCTTCCAACTGAGGGAAAACGTGGAATCTGGTTTTTGGTGCCATTTTCTTAGGAAACAGAGCCAGTGCAGTCAGCCTGTGGTGCTCAGTGACTGATCTGACGGCTGATTTCTTCCAAACTGGATGGAGGTTTTGGTTCCCGTGGGATGAGGTGCCTGGGGAAAGGAGAGTTTCCAGATGCAGGTCAAGGTCTGCCATGGGAACCTCAGCACTGAGGCACCAGAGCATTCCCAGGGGCACGGAGCAGAGGACACCTGGCCCAGGGTGAAGCCCTGGTGGGGAGGAGCACTCAGGCCGTGGCACACACCCTTCCTGCAGGGGCTCTCCCAGTTCATTTCACTGGTTTCAGGCTGCCTCAGCTGCTGGCCTTGATCTCTGATTTCTGTACAGGCAAGAGACTTACCTGTACCTATGCAAAATCAGATTATTTTACCTATCCCTGCCTGCATGACAGAGACAGATTCCTGAAAGAGAGTGCTTAGGAGCAGTTTAAATGCAGAATTCTTTCCAAAATCCAAGTCTTTGGTACTGCACTGTCAATTCCCCCAGCACCCCAGCCCTGATGAAGGTAATTTGTTTTCCCTATAAACCTGGTCCTAGGCTATCCATCCATCCCTGGAGTGTTCCCTACCTGCATTCCAGCAGCCTCAGCCAAGGGGAGGATGCATTATTGCTCTTGTGGTCAGACTAAAGGAGTAACCAAAGGTGCACAGAGGGATCTCCTGAGCACAGACACCCCCAGCTGGAGGTTAACACCTAAACCACGAGGGTTTTTCTTCCTTCCTCCCTGCAAAAATCAAATAATTTGGATTCAAACACGTAAAGGAGGGAAGAGAGGTCTGCACTTAGGGCAGTGCTGTTTGCTGCCTGCCCTGCAGCACTCCCTGGCCCTGCTGGAGCTGGATACCAGGAACAGGAGGAGGCTGTGGAGAGGAGTTTGTCTCACGTCCCGTCTGCATTAGGCAGCACTGATATGCTTAAATTATGATCTTGCAATTAAAAACTGTATTAAAATCTTCTGCTGGTTCTGGAGTGGGAAGCTGTAGTAAATCAGATAGCTACATGGAGACTCTTAGACAAGTTACAAATTATTCATAACCAATTATGTAAATTCCTCTGGAGCTGTAATAGTAAAAAACATCCCAGAGCCCTGTACAAAAAGTGGGTTGGTTTGGGTACCCCCAGAGAAGGAGCAGCACTATTATTGTTTAAGTCTACTCTGTAAATGTGTTAATGGATCCACTCTGAAGTATCTGAGGGGAGAAAGAACAGACGCAACCTATTAACTGCCCATGTCCTAGTAATCATCGAATAAATTGACTTTTATTGTATCCAAAAGTAAGAAATCTTCTGGGATAAAAAACCTTTTGCTACTTGGCTGCTGATAATTGGAATCAACAACTCAAGGAATTAAGGAGGCTAGATCAGCTACATGCTTTTAAAATGATTTGTAGCTGACGTATTGCCAGTTATGCACTCCATGGGCTAATCTCTAATTGTATTTTCATGTATGGCTCTGGACTGAGTGGGTGATTTATTTGACACATGGTTTGATCTACTCATCACCAGCCCTTAACATACAGAGTTTGCCATTCCAGATTGAGCTCTTTGTCCAACAAGTCCCATCCTCTGCCTTTGGCAGTGGCTAAAACCACCCTTGCATGGCAAAGGGTTTGGCTGCTGCTGGAAGTGGTGGTGGCAGGGACGGCTCCTGGTGGCCCCGTGGCTCTTCCCACTGTTCAGACACTCTGTTGGGGCCTGACCTCTGTGGGATAGAGACCAGAGGCACATTCCAAGGCTGCTTCAGAGCCATGAGTTGTTGCTTGGGAGCCAAGAGGCAGCACCAGGACCCTCCTGTCTGAGGAACCCGTGTGGGTTAGGCACCAGTTCAGAGGCCGGGAAGCTCAGCGAGCTCTGCTCTGATCTGACTTGAATCACTCCCCCTCTCTCCCTCTCTCTCCCTCTCTCTCTCTCTGAACTTGTTTCCACCCACTCCTTCTCTTGCATAATTAGTCTATAAGCTCTCCAGGGCAGGGACCATCTTTTTATAACCTGTTTTGTGTAACACCTAACACACAATGGGGTGCCAGTCTCACCTCAGGCCTGCAGGCACCGTGCTGCTAGGGATAATTAGTATTTTTTTAGGCACCACTGTAGTACAAATAACCAGGGTGTTTTGTTGTTGTTATTTATTCTTAGCCGAGGCCTGGTGAAGGCAGCAGATCACAGAGGACTGTGGACAGGCTGAGTTTAGAGAAGAGCAAACACGTGAGCTTGTGGTGAAGATGGAAGGGCTCTGCAGACCTCTGCTTTATTCCCAGCTCAGCTGCTTCCCAAGTTGCTTTTAACTGGCCACTTCATTACTTCTCACCAAAGTTTCCTTACTATGAAAAGTGTAATTAAGGAGCAGCTCCTTTGTGATGGTCTGTTAGAGGTTTGGCTGGAGCAGAAAGAGTAAGAAATTAGACATGGCAAATTCAGTTTAATTGTTCCTTGCCCTTGCATAGACCAGAGGATGTTCTTACAGCACTTCTGTAACGTGTTTTGCTCTGGGTGGGCAAAAGCTGGGAGAAATCACAGAAGATCAAGTGCCGAAGTGTGTGCGTGTGCTCATCTGACCAGCCGGGTGTGCATCACGTGCGTGAGAAATTCCTCTTTTTTTTTCTTTAAACTCACAGAACTGCTCTTTGTTTCCTTAATCTCACCGTGGATGGCTTCCTCTCTGCGTGCCCATGCTGTAATTCCCCCGGTAGACATCTGTCAGGAATACACAAAAACGAGCACAGCTTTGATGCAACAGCAGAATCCTGGAAACTAATCAAGAAAAAAAAATTGCCCTTGTAAAACTGGGTCTGTAATTATTATGGGAGCCAAGATATCGAGATAATAAGGAGACAGCCCTAAATAACTTGGGGGAATTACAGAAGGTAATAATGTACTGCACCACTGCCAGACAGGGTTAGACAGACAGAGCGGCTTTGGGTTTTGGCCTGGGTTCTGCATTGTGTTAGGGCTGCTCCAGCACTGCCAGACCGAGGGAGGAGTGTGAGGAGAGGGGCTGTGCAGGCTCCTGCCTTGGGCTGAGCCTTCCTGGGTGCCACTGGGGGATCTGCAGGTCCTACCCCCCTCATCCTGCAGCCTGGGGAGGCTCCAGCCCTGCCACACACCCCAGAGCTGCTGCAGAGAGGCCTGAAACCTGTTCAGTTTTGGGGGATCAGCTTTTCCTTCCTACATCAGCTCGGCCTTGACATCTCATACCCATGAGATGCTCCACTCTGTGCCAGCAAACCTGCCCTGAGCACAGAAATCTCTGCAGCTGCCCCCCTGCAGTGTGATACCAGCAGTGCAAAATAGGCAGAGGGTTACCAAAACCAAAAAAAACCCAAGCAAAACTGTTGCTGTCTCTGAGGGAGGGAGTGTCAGCTCGGCTTTGCTGGTTATGGTAAACTGTTGTACACAAGCTCCTATCCTCAAACAGGAATCTCTGTGCCAGGAAGTCCATGTAGTCTTGGAAAACAGATGGTGTGGGAGCGAGCTAATCAGGAGTGGTTGCCCTGCTGCATTTGTGTGTTGCCAGAAGAGTCAAGCCAAGCTCCCGTTGCTTTTTCACAGCCACCTTCAGCGGGGCAGGAGCAGCCCAAATTCTCCTGCCGAGGAAATGTGCCGGGCGCTGCTGGAGCGAGCCGGCTTCCAGCTCCAGAGAGCTCTGGGAGCTGGCATGGGCAGCTCAGCTCTGCGGTGCAGACATATCCTTTGGGTGTAATAACAATAGAAAGATGAGATATGTCATTTTCAGAGGGTTTGGAGCAACAGGGTGTTAAGATAATACAGGCAATCAAGCTCAAAATATATCTGGTGGTGGTTTCTAACCCTGCTGGTATTTCTCCTCGGGGTTCAGCGTGTTAGAAGAGACCAGGGGCATGTTTTAAAGTATGCAGAACCCACAACCAGGAGTAAAGACTTCCAAGGATCTTAACACTCATTTAGACAAACAGAAATCACTCTGTGCAACAAAGCTGCTCTGCAGACTGGGGGACTGAACTCGTTTGGAAATTCAGCTTTTAGGCGCCTTCAATTTACTGATTCTCAAGACAAGATCTCTGCATCTTTTTCAGCAAAGCAAATGTTATTTAAAGACACAAATCCACACATATTATTAAACTTAGTGTTTCTGTTTTGCAAGGGTATTCCAAACTCCAGGATGGGGATGTAGAGCTGTTATCCCTTCGGGCTGACTTCAGTCCTCAAAACCGAATCTTAAACAGCAACCTCGTTACTTCTCCACTTAATCTTGGAGATGCACTAAAATATTCTGTGCCTTCCTTAAACAGAAGAAGAAACCCCATGAGTTTCAGGTGTGTGATCACTGAAAATTCCAGTGAATTCCACTGAAGAGTGCCCTGTATAGCAGCACTTTCCAGGGACACTTCCCCCCTCTCCTTTAACGTCCTTGTACTCAGTACCTGGAGGAGCATAGCATGCTACTGCTAAGTGCTTTTAAATTAGGATTTTAAAACTTCTCCTGTGGCTGCCCCTGTTGATTACAAATCTGGGGTTTTTTTCCCCACCAGGACCCAGTGTTTTGGCTCCAGCACCCTCATCAGTTGTAATTACTGTGCCCTTTTACATGGAAAATGTGATCAACTTCAGCTCCTCTGAGCTGCTTCATCCATCTGCACCTGTGGCTATGGAGGGAATGGCTCATGCTGGAAATTCTGACTCTATCAGAATGGCAATTATTAATCCTAGGAACTGCATTAAAAATATCTCCCTTTTTATTAGCACTATTAAGAGAAGTCTTATTCTTGATGATCTGCTAATCGCTTGTCATGTTAATTCCAATGTAAAGTATAAAAGCCCTTCTTTAGTTTGAGTCAAAATCATGTGTTTAAAGACACAGGAATATAGCTGATGAGTTAATGTGGTTGACTGAGGGTAAATATGGCCAGGATAAGACTCTTCACTCCTGTTCTCTTTGAATCCAGCTTAACTCACACAGCAAAATGGCCATAGACATTTCGGGTTTCAGTGGGTTGTGCTGAGCACAAATGGCCTTTGCAAATCAAGAGTTCAAGCTGAGCTCTCTGGGCTGTTGTGTGGCACACTGCTGGTATCAGCCAACTCTGCCTGTCCTGCATCCTGCCACAGCTCACAGCAGGGCTGGGATTCTGCTGTGACTTCAGTTTCAACAAAAGTCTCTCCTGATGAGACCAGGAGGAGCAACTCGAAAAGTTTGCTCATTTATGTACTTGTTTTAGCTGCTGCTTTTGGTACTTCAGATAAATTGAGGGTAACAAGACAAAAGTTCATGGTGTCTGTGCACAAACAGGGGAGAGGGAGGACAGGAGCAGTTCCCAGGTGCTGCAGCAGCCCTGGAAGGCACTGTAAGTTTGTCCTGCTCTGCAGCACCGGTTCCAGAACCAGAGCCAGCGTTCCCTGGCCTAAGCCCTGCGCTCGGGTTAAACCTGGCCAGGGAACTGAGATGTCCACATCAAGCATCACTTGTGACCTTGTTTCCGTTCCCACTGCCCTGCCTGTGTCTGCTGTGCTGTCCCCACCCCCTGTGAGCATCCCGTGTCCCTGAGCCTCCAAAATCCTCTCCCGCAGAGCAGAGGTGGGGCACAAAAGTCCCTTTTGCAACCACCAGCTTTTCCTGCCTCTGCTCCCGCCTGGGTGGCACAGCAACCACAGCTCTCATCATTAGCAGCCACTGGTGGGTCTCAGATTTAGCCCTGTCACCACAAACCCTCCCTTTTGCTCCAGCTTTAGCAAGTGGCAACTCCCTTAATTACACATTTTTCTCTCCGCCACCCCAGCTACTGCACCCGGGGCTGGGGGGAGGGAGGAGAGAGCAAAAAGAAGGGATCGGAGGGGGAAAGTTGAAGAGCACTGTGGTCCATCCTGCTGGCTATGGCATAACTGTTCCCTGCAGCACGAGTTTAGCAGGAGCCCTGGCCAGGTGTGTTTTCTGCTGGGGCTGCAGCTTAGGGCTGGATTTTGGGGTTTCCCCCCACCTCTGTCCTTTTCTTCCTGCTCGAGGAGTCTCTTAGTGTGACTCCCCTTCTCTGGCCTGGTTTGGGGTTAACTCAGCTTTGCCCTAAGCCCACCACCATCTCCTCAGGCATCCTCCAGCCCTGGCCCGGGCCTTTCCAGGTCTCTTGATCTTCCCTGCTCCTCTTTCTCTTTCCTTTGCTGCCCTCTATCCCCCAGCCTTGCTCTGCTGCCTGGCACATAAACCTCGGATTTGCTGCATAGGCATAAAATCCTGTGAACTGCTGCACCTTTTGCACATGGATAGGTCAAAAAGAAGTGTAGCAATTTGCTTGAACATGTGCACGGGCAGTATTAATGCAGATCAGTTGCAAGAAATAACGTAATACAGATTTGCCAACGTATGTATTGCATAAATGCTGACAGGTGCTGACAGAAGTGTGTGCGTAAACATTTAATAGCACTGTTAATTCATAGCACAACAGTTGCTGTTGGCATGGTTTGGAATTTATTATATTTTGCTATTTATTCCTAGTCAGCTTGTTGTCCATCATCCTCCCAGATGGCATGTCTGCCGCGATTCCTTCCTCCTCACATTTGCATGCTGCTTTTCCTGGGAGGAAGGCAGGGTGGCTGAGAGCTCAAGTTGTGCTTGCAGGCTCCAAAGCCTCCTTTCTTGTTCAATACAAGCCTACTCAGTGACTGTGAAGAGTTCCCCTAATCTCTTTGTATCTTAATTGCTCTCTGTGAATCGGGGGAAATAAATATTTCATTCTCTTATAGATGTGTTTCCCTGTTCTGTTTTTCTTTTCTAATCTGTTCAGATCGCCGTGGTGAAAACCTGGCCCCACTGAAGGCAAAGGCGAAACCACCACTGATTTCAGTCCAACAAAGATTCACCTTAACTGACTCTGCCTAAAAGTCCAAGATAATCATCAAGGCTCCTTTTATAGTCCCTGTCGAAAGACACTGGCACCTCTAGCATCAATCCACCCTCCCTGTCTCAGACAGGGATCTTGGGAAGGGATGAATGGCCCTCCTGAGGTGCCAGTTTCCCTCTCCATTCACCACAGCAGGAAGTTTGAACCCAAACTAACTTTTAGGTGGCTGTTTTTCAGTTGAGAGTGGCAGGGATGAGTTCTTGCACTGTTGTAGTCCTTCCTCTCTCCCAGAGTTGGGATGTTCCCTGCTGCAACACTGCAAGTATTTATAGCTGGATCAGCCCTTGTGTGAGATTTTTCCCTCAGGTGTCCCCCTGGGAATGACACTCAGGTGGCCTTGGACTGTGCCTGGCTCTGGCTGCATGCTGGCACCCCTGTGTTCATCCATGGCAGCTTTCAGGAGCAGCAGGAGGGGGTGTATGGATACACTGAGCAGCCTTTAGCTGGGTATTGCCAAGGGAAAAACTGAACCAGCCCAAAGGTTTCACATTTGGCTTTTCTCAGTGGAAAAACTGGACAATATCAAATGACAGGAACAGCTTTCCAAAAACATTTTCTTCCCAGCAGTGAGTGAGAGAGGAGCGTTTTCGCTATTAATCTCCAAAGGTACACAGTCATTGGTCATGTGTCAGGTGTGAGGGGCAGTAAATGGGGTCTCTGTGGGTCTGCTCATGGTGGTCTGCAGAAACAGGGGAGTAATGGATGACCACAGCCTCTAAGACATGCTGCTCGTTGTTTCCCCCCAAATTCGGGATGGTGCTTGAGAGGTGGCACTAACAAGGATGGTCTGATGGGATTCATTCCTTTAATTTCACCAGGAGCCCTTAGGAGCTGCAGTGTGGCCTGGCTGTGGCAGGGAGTGGTGCTGCCAGGCCAGGGTGGCCATAGGTGCTGAATCCCAGCCCTGAAAGCTGCTGGGATGTCCTGCTGACAAGTGAGAGGGAGAGGAGTTTCTTGGCTTTAACAGTCACCACACAGGAAAAGTCAACATGGAGAAGAAAATCAAGCCCTTGTTCCTCTGAATTGTGAAAATTGTTTCCTCTGTGGGTGTAAATGGATGGAGGATATTCTGATTTATCAGGTAAGGATCTGCTCTAACATGCAGTAAAAAGCTTCAAGTTCTGGCAGTAAGTCAGGGGTTAGTCCTTTGGGAAGCCACAGAGGAGGTTTTGCAGGGGGATCAGAAGGTAGAGCCCATGGGAACCCCAGGAAAAATAAACATAACCCAAAAAGCTGTGAGAGATTGTGTGACAGCCTCTGGTGAATGAGAAGTGACTGAACACCAGGTTTTTCTCTTTCACAGCCATAAACCCGGGCTAAGGAGCCTGTCCATTACATCTCTGCCGTGGTATCACTCCCCGTGTTTGACATTGCTCACATGATCTACGAACTGGGGCCTGGTTTTGATTTAGCACTGTTTATTAACTGAGCAGTGCTGACATATTTTAGTGCAACATATAAAATCTAAGGCTTTTTCTTAAGCTGAGGAAATGAGGTTATGTGACATTGATCCAAAATGGAGGGGAGTATTTTAGGTTTCACGTTAACAGACAAGGGAGCAGAGACAGGGGAAATGCAGTTTTTCTCCTGTCCTCTCTGCCAAGTCCTCTGCAAATGGGGCAGAAACACCAGGTTTCGGTAAAGTCTGGTGCACATTTAAATCCAGCTGTGAATGGCTTTTGATCATTTCATCATGTGTGTGAAAGGTTGTAAGAATTGGTTTAAAACCTAAATTGAGACAATGAGAAATTCAAAATAACGTCTGCTTGAGTTACTCAGCTCTGAACACAGTTGGACACGAATGTCCCATGGCTACACTGAAGGTCCAAGATGTTGTCCCCATTAAATGGAAAAGGAAACTGAGGCTGGAAATGGGGCAATGGTGATTCAGTGGGCAGAGAAGAGGTTGGTCCTTCAGATTTTAGGACCTTACGGAATCCCACCAGTGCTAGGAGTGTCAGCTAAGGATAACTGATTAAGGAAATCTAGAGCTTATTGGCACAAAATAGTGATCTGCAGACAGGCAATGACAGGCCATTAATAGGCCTGGTAATATGGATTTGCATTAACTGTTTGGGGTGTTTTGTAAGGCCTTTGGCCGTGTGTCAAAGCACTAAAGCTGGTGCATTGTTCCAGCACTGGAGTTAGTGCTGTTGGTGGGAGTCCAGAGCTGCTGTGGTTGTGCAATGCTCCCAAGTCCTCGCTTTTCTCCTGGTTACCTCTTGAATGGAAGTCCTTCCCTTGGTTTCGATAACAGCTATTAAATTTGGCTGCGCCCACTCAACATTGCTGTGCTGCTTGGAAATAGGGCCGTGGTTGTGCAACTTCCATTCATCTGTCCATGCAGAGCAGTTAATTTCCATTATTGAGGTTTCCCAACATCATAAGAGAGTTGCATTAATGGGGCTTATCTGTGATAACCGGTGCAAACTAGTGCAGGAAAATCTGTGAACAGAGCCAGCCCTGTTTAATTCAGCCTGGTGAGTGAGCATTACACCATTACCCTCCACCAGCATCTCTCAGCTTCCTGCTCCTCCCCACGCCTCTCCTGACCTGTGCCATGGTGCTTGGAAACCCACTCGCTGTACTTTGGTCCATGTTTCAGCTGGAGCTGCCTGCAAGAAGTTCCCACCATCAGTTACTCTGTGATCTGAGCAAGCTGTGCTCTTATTTCACCAAATTCCCTCAATTCCCACCAGGAGTGTGGGGTTGCCCATTTTCCTCCTGCAGCCAGCCCAGAGCTCACTGGTGCATCTCTCCTTTCCCATCCTCCAGTCACCCCAAGAAGAAGGGTGAAGGAGCTCACACGTTGCCCCATGTAATCTCACTGCTAGCTGACGTTTCTCCTCCTCCTCCACTCATTTATCCCAAATCCTTTCCTTTTCAGATCCCTTCATTTCCTCCTGCTCTCAGTTTTTAAGCCTTCTCTTACGTGACTTAGTGTCTAGAACAGCTTCCCTCTGTATTTCTCTCCCCTTTCAAATCCTTCCTTAAACCACAGCCACTTCAGCAAGTGCTCCTTTTCAGAGCAGTAATCCCCAGTTGTGCCAGAGCCCACAAACATTATCTGGTGTCATGTCAAGCCTGTGCACAGCCTCTGAGGGAAGCTGGGCAGGTTTCTGAGAGGGAGCAGAGCTTCTAAATCCCTTTGAAATGGAACAGAAATCAGGCACCTCGTTCTTCTCTTTGGTGTCAAACCCCCTGTTCTTGTCCCAGGGCAGGGCGTGGGTATGGATTTAGGGACAGGATGCAGCAGCACTGTCCAGTGTGAGAGGGTTGTGTGGAACCGGGAATCATTTGGCTGTGTGAGTTAAGGGCATGTGCCCAAGGCTGAGATGGGCTGGTTTAGCTGTGTCTAGTGGGGCTGGTTCTTGCTCAATTGCTCGTTTCCAGATGTGAGTTTTGAGAAAGGCAGAACTCACAAGTGCTGTCTCCTGTTAGGGATCCCCCACAGTCAGTCTCTATCTCTGTGTAAGTAACTGGGATTGCTCCCAGCGGGATCAGCAGCAGCAGGACTGTGGATGCTTTGCTTCTTGGTCACCAGCTGTGTATCAGGTTTGGTATCGGGGCATTCCCTCTGTCCCCAGCGAGGCTGTTGCTGTGGGAGCCCTGTACAAAAGATGACATTGAGCATCATGGAAATGTCAGGAATATTTAGCCTGCTGTGCTTCTCAAAGGGAAAGAGGTTGGAGCTGGGATTTAAGATGAGGGTAGTGTAGTGAGAAAGGGGGTTAGGACTAGGACTAGGCATGGGTGTGACTATAGGGCAGCCATGTGGGTTGTTGTCTAGAGGGCAGAGCAGCGAAGTCATTCAGGTGAGGGAGGGTCTGCTCCTACACCCCCAAAATCCAGGGTGTTCACAGGGGGCCAGCAGCCCTGCACTGGGCTCAGGATAACTCTGTGGTAAAACCTCTGTGAGGAGGTTCGCAGGTGCCAAGTCCTAAACATGTTGTGACCCATTCCATTGGCTCCTCACGCTGTGATTTAATTCCCAGCAGCCTCGTTAGGAGCAGCCTGTGAGTAGATGGGACTCCTGTGGCTGCTCCTGGTGCAGCTCCCAGGTGACTCTGCCTGATCAAAAGTGCTGCCCAGGAAAATGTGAACTGTCAGTCACGCTCAGGCCTTAACGAGTGCTGGATTCAGCTCGGTTAGAAACCCACTTCAAGGGGGAAAAAACCCCTCCCATGTCCATGTCTATCCAGTGGAGTAAAACACAAGTGTCCTGGGAAGGGGCTGTGGTCCACAAGCTGACAGCAGATCCCACACACCACGTTTGTGGGATACATTCTCCTCCTTTAGAAGGATGAGAGGTAAAAGAAGGAAAAAACGCTATTCCTGATCAATTGCCAAAATCATAAAAGACAGAGAGAGGGAGAGAGGAAGAAACCAGCTGTAAATGTAAAAACCGGCACAAAAATCCAGTGAGTCCATGCTAGAGCTGGGGATTAAACCCAAATCTGCAAAATTCCAGTCAGTTCCTGTGACATGAGGCCACTTGCATGCGCTGACTCCCTGCTCCGGGTGCTCCTGTGGCGAGGCAGCAGAGTGAGAGTGGCAAAGCTGGGGCTGGGCAGCGGTGCCTTGTGAGCAGCGCAGGTCCTGGCAGCCCTGGGGGACTGCGGGGTGCAGGATCACATCCCCTCCTGCTGCCACGGGAGCTGGGATCACCCCAGAGCTCCCTCAGCCTCAGGAGCTCCCCATGGAATTCCTGCCCTGGGCTGGGGCGGTGCAGGAGGAGGAGGATGAGTGACTGGAGAGGATGAACAGTGAGTGGGGACAGGCTTCCCGTCCCAGCAGCTCTGGATTTATTTCTGTTCATTCATTGCAAGTCAGAATCCATTCTCTTCATTTTTATTCTTCCATGCTGTGACACCCTTAAAATCCGTGGTACATTTAACTTTCGATTTCCATTTACTACCTTTTAAAGAAATCTAATGCAGACAGATTACAGACAGTGAGGGTTACTGTCCTTTGGTGGAAATATCCTGTTTAATAAAATATTGAGAGACAGACTGGCCCCTCCATGCATTTAAAAAGAAAGATATACTAAGTTTAGATGCTGTGGCAGTAAAACTTTATAGACTTATCAATTTTGGACAGTCATGCTCTCCTGAAGTTTTCAAATCACCTTGCAAAGGCAGCCAGCTCTCCTGGTTTGGAAATCAGAACCAGTTGTTTTTGCAGTTTGCAGTATTTAATGTAGATCTATGTAAATTTCTAGGGGAGGGGGAGGAGAAGAGTTTGATCTTAAAATATAATTTGGATTGTTCTCGTCTTTTCTTGTAAAGGCTGTTTTCATCATTTGTTGCCACCTCCCAGTTTTCAAACATCTCTGTCTCAAAAAGTTCTGATACTTTTAAAGATAAGGATCAAATTTTATGTATTTTTGTCTCTTAGTTCTCATGCCTTTGACATTCAGGTTTGCCAACTTCCCCTATCAAAGGGCTTTAACATCTTTCCCTTTCCTTTTCTTTTTTTTTTTTTTTGTTTTTAAATGAAAATTGACATTCTCATTTAATAATGTGACTCTAGGAGCCAAGGCTTTCAGAAAAATGCCAAATACCACAATACCTATGGGAATTTGCAACTTTATTGTTAGTAATGGGCGCCTCTCGCTTCTCTTCAAGCCTCCTGAGATTTTGTTGTTTCATCTAAATCCACCTAAATTCTGTGATCTTTAAAAGTGAGGAGAGTGGAAAAGTACTTCCTCGAGAGAAGAACTGATTACAAAGCATGGATCTCATTTCCAGTTTGAACCTCTTTAAATATCAAATGTTTTCAGGTGTAAGGTGTGGTTGCCTGAAATGTTGTTTTTTCCCTGCTTCTTTTTGCTTTGCTGGTAGAATGAAGGATTTGATTTAACGTTATATGCCTGGAAAAAATAAAGCATTTAATTTACATTTTACAAGGCAGTTATTGCAGGTTAATTAAATATCAATTGAGTGTTATAGGCCATATTAAGATTTATTAATAACCTGGCAGATAAATCTCCTTGGAATTCAATTAAATGAAAATCACATAAAAATATATGTGCAATTTTATTCATATAATACATAAAACTTTTGAATTATTGTGCAGCATTGTACAGTAAGTTGATTAATGGGAATTAATTGCTGAAATGGAGAAAAATCAATTTAAACTTCCTGTAGCAGCTATAAGAAGCTTGGTGCTCTTCTCCCACACCCTTGGAAAGCTGAGCCTGTGTGTGCACTTGGACTGTTCCACTCTACCGCAGGATGAGTCTTGGAATAAATGTTCTTCCTCTCCTCTCACCTGCTTTAGCTCAGCGTTTTGGGCTCGGAGAAAGGAATTAGTGACTGCTGCCAGTGTGTTCTGTGGGGTTAATGGTGCCACTGAAGCTTTTACAGGTGAAAAAGCAGCAAGAAGGTGACACTGGTGGGTGTCCCTGGCACTGAGAGCACCCATGGGCTCCTGCCTCGTGTCACAGGCAGGTCCCTGCCTGGCAGGGGGAGGCTCACAGGGGTATGGACGGGTTTGGGACTGTTTGGCCCAGCAGATGTTGGACCTTTTGCCCTTTGGATTCTGTTCCCTCTCTGTGCCAGCCTTCCCGAGGCAGCCCCTGCCAGCCAGGCTGGCTGCGGGCTCCGGGCAGGGGAGCGTGCGGGGCTTTAACCAGGATTAGTGCGTGGCTCAAGGCCCTTTTGGGGAAGCAAAGCTTCCGACATCTCAGATGAGGTTCAGGAGCTGGGCTTGGAAAATATCCTTCCAGTGCTCGCAGGCCGATGGGGGCCTGGCGTGGAGCCATCTGCTCCCTGCACATCCTGAGTTAAACACTGTCAATATGAGATTATGTTCCAATTACAGGACCAGACTGACTGGTTTAACTCCTACCATGAATCTGTTTTGCCTTATTACCATGCACTGACTCTGTGACTGATGTAGCAGACACCAAAAGAGATGGGCTCTGCCCAGAGGGCTTTGTCTCACAGGAACGCGCCGGGAGAAGACCGAACGCGGCGGGAAATGCAGATGAATGACTAACCCAGCCGAGATTTTCTTTTTAAATTTGGGGATTCTTTGCTTGGTTTTCTGTTTGGCTTGAGTTTTAATGTTGCTAAATTTGCTTCCTTCAGACGTTGCACAAGAACAGAGACTTCCAGAGAGACTCAAACAGGGTCAGGCATGTGGCTCTTTGAAGTGTGCCTGTTGGGGGGTGAGCACAGTGTGCACACGGGAACGCTCCTGGGGCATGGAAAACCAAGGGAGAACCCTGTTCCAGCTCACACAGCGACTCCAGCTGAGCCATGGCCTGTCCTGGGGAAGTTTAGCCATGTTGAAAATACGAGCAGGTGTCACTCCTTGCTCATCCTCCCTGCTCCTGCAGCAGAGATTGCCTGCATCTGTCTCCTCTGTGCTTCAGCTCTGCTTCTCCCTGCAATAGTTGTCAGGGATATTAGCATTAAATACTTACTGCCTGGCTTAACTAAGGGGTAAGATAGGATTTAATTTGTATGGCTGAAATCCAATTATATAATGGAGCCCCTGGGGGAAGCAGTTATACCTGCTGAATCTCTTGGATGAGTAATTGTGCACAAAGGCTCCTCTCCAGAAGTAGAAACAGATCTGAAATATTTTTTCTTTTCTCTTTTTTTGCTGCTGCTGTTACATAATAGGGCTGAGACCCTGAAAAGAAAAGCCAATGACAGCCCAATGCAGTAGAAAGAATTAAAGCATTGCCAGGGGAAAACAAGTTATAATCTGATAAAATCAAGGATCTAACAGGAAGTCTGCAGCAGCATTAGCTTGGAGGAGCCAAAAGGCAGGGCAGCCAAAGGAAGCTTACTCATCTTTTTGGAAAATAGCACAGAAGCTTTGCTCTCTAACTTTTCCCCCTATTTCTACCATGACCAGGGAAAGGGAATCCTCTGGTTGCTTTTGTCAAAGCTTCGGAGGTGAGTAGGTCTTTAAGAAGCTGAGCAGCCAGCTAATTCAGATACTTTTGAAAAATCCTGCTCTTAACCACCTTTGAAAATCCCTGCTGCTTATCCTGCATGTCATCTGCACCCTGATAAGCATCAGAATCATAGGTGATGATGAGCAGGACAGGAACAAAAGCATGATGAGGTTCCCAGCAAGGTTTATGAAAGCAGGCAAGCTTGTAAGGCATTAATCTCTGGGATGGTGTTGGGGCTTGACAACTCTCCCATCTGATATCTGCAGCAGCTCCAAATCCCACAAAGGAATTACCGAGGGACTGGGGCTGAAGGCATCAGCCAGTTGTACTTGTGCAAGGGTTCTCAGAGGTCAGAGCGCCAAATTTCATTCTATTTTTAAAAATAAAAAGCCAACTTTTATTCTTTTCTAATGAGCTCTGAGGGGAAAAAAATAATTTCCTCAGTCTCTTTGATTACAGGGCTCCATGCACACAAAATGGTGACAGCTTCCAGCCAGAGGAGGGAAGGCCAGAATTTCCAGTGCCACAGACTGAGGACAGACCCTCCAGCCTCGCTGCCCGGGCAGGGATCTCAGTCCTTGCAGAACGCAGCTAAATCCCATCGAGGCTCCGCGAGGAGGGACCTGTTCCCAGCCTCGCAGCTCCACCCAGTGGCTCTTTTTTGGCAGGATAAATCCATAATTCCAGAGGCATCAAAACCTGTTGAGGCCAACGCTGATGCACGGTGGAGATGCTCTGGGATGGGCACGAGGAGCTGAGGGTGTATTTGTTTGTCACCTTCTTAGAGTTGTCAGCTACCATTTGGATAATGGCAAAAAACTGCAAAGAGGCTTTTAGTGAATACAGAAAAATCAGAAATCTTATAATCCCCTTTCTTAAACCTCCCCCAGCACAAATGGAAGCGGAAAAATAGTAGGGAACTGGTAACTTACACACTTCACCTTCTCAAATTCTCTATGAGCAGATTGCAACAGTTTGGGCCAAATTTATTTGTTATATGAGCTTAGTAACAAATTACCAGAGCAACTGATTTCTGATTTGTGAGCTCATTTTGAAAAAGAATTCTCTTGCGAGTGCGAATTTCGACAAATTTCACTTGGCAGCTCTCACTGTATTGCTCCACTTTCCTTCCTGGGTAATTACCAGGACTAACAGGATGCAAATTTTGATCATTTCTATCAAGGATGCCATGCTGAAACTTGCCTTTGACAGCAGTATCAGGGCACTTGTAATTAAAATAAGCTTCTATTTGTGCATGTGCACACTTTTACTCCAGGAACACCCGAGACATGGGTACAGATTCACAGAACACAGAAGTGTGATACCAACAGAGTTAATTTTAGATTTGAGCCAGTATTGTAAAAATATCCCAAGTTCAAGAGCAAACTGAAATCTCAGTTGTGCATAATGTGGATTTACCAGCCTCTCTGCAAGTCTTAAAATCAGAGAAGCTGATAAACTGATAGAAACCACAGTTTAGCTGTGAATCTCCTGGAAGTGCCTGCCCCATCTGTGTGAGGAAAATATAATCTGTGAAGTGCTGCTCCCAGATGGGCTGTGCAGCTCCAGTGCCATGGAACGAGTTGAAATGACCTCTCCCTCCTGGAGTTCAAACGTTATTTAGCATAAATGCAGCCCCTAAGGCCTTCACTTGAAGTTGCTTTCTGCCAGCACGGCAGCTGAACATGGGCTTAGATCTGCTTTGCTTTGCTGCTGGAGTGCTCTGAGGTAAGAGATTTGGAGTTACAAACTACCTGAATACCACCTTTAAGCTTGTAGACAGACATCAGTTCTCCATCCATACAATTAACAGCTAAGTCAGCCTATACATTGTTAGGACAAGAGATAGGAGGTTTTCCTTTTAGAAGGATATTTCAAAATAGATATTCAATATTTCACATGTTAAGAATAACAGGAAGCATCTTGCAAAAGGCAGTTTTGGAAAGGGGAATAATTTTTTTCTTTTTATTAAAGCCTAAATCAGAGCAAGAATCTGCTGGGTTTTACTTGTCCTCCCCAAAACTATCACTGAAGAGCCCTTCAGTGTCTGAGCCAGGTACAGCTGCCCCACCAAATGTCCAGGACGGTGGCTCCCCAGGCTGTGGAACAAAACTGGTTCACTGATTTTACCAAAAAGGTGTTTGCTGGCCACCATCTCCCACCTGAGCTTGTTCTGTCGTGTTCCCACAAGTCATCCGTGCACCATGGGAATGAGGGAGGACAGCAAGCCCTGTGTGTGTGCGTGCAGGGAAGGTTTTGAACACCCATGAGACACAAAATAGCTGAGATTTTGGCAAGGCAAGGGTATGACTTGCAGCCTGTGAGTTTTTCTCCTTCTCTGTTTCTGTACCAGGATTTCTGTGTTTGCAAAGCTCCTGCCAAAGATCCGTGCAGGCTGTGAAGCTCTGATGAAAGCTGCTGGTGTGACACGCAACCTCCTCACCCCAAAAGTGCTGTTTAGTTCTTCTTTTCACGCATCTGGGGGCGTCCCAAGCTCTCTGCAGCTGTTTTCAGCCACTGTGCAGTCCTGAGCCTGCTCTCCTGCCACGTGAAGAGGGGTTTGTACCCGAAATGCCTGGAGGCCTTGTCTGTCTCGAAGGAGAAGGTGGTGACTATGGTGTTCAGCAAGGGCACGTTGAGGAAGGGCTGTGGCCTCCAGAAAGGGGACAGGATGACCCTGATGATCCTGTGCAGTTGTATCATCAACCACATCTTCCAGTAGGGGATGTGTGAGCCCAGTCTCACCGAGGGGTCTGCGCTGCACAGCAGCTGCTGCCTGACCAGGAAACCCTTCCTGCTTGGAGTGTCGTCATAGCAGTAATACACCTGTCCTGCCAGCAAGTCTGGCTGCAGCTGCAAGTTCCTTGCTGCAAGGACATGCATCCATGCCACATTCCCTGCAGAAATAAGAGAGGGAGAGAAACAGACATTCAGGAGGAGCTCAGTTTCCCTGTTTGCCATGGAATGAGTGCATTGGATCTGCCAGCTTCAGTGCTGGGGAGCAAGGAGGCACTCATCGTGTGCTCAGCAGTGCTGCAGAGAGACTGAGCAGTTAATCCAGGCCTCCAAGATCCTGTAAACCTTTGGTCTCCCCTTTGAGCTGGACAATTAATATGCCTTGTGATCCTGGTTCATGAGAAGTGAAAGGGCAGTGTTTTGTAGTGAGGGCAGGATGAATGGGAGGCAGTGCTCCAGGGTTTTATCCCTGGCTCTGCTGTGAGCCTTTGAAGGAGTCACTTGATTTATCTAGGCCTGATTCTTCTCTAACAGCATTTTCAAAATACTGTTATCTGCACTTTTGGAAAAAGACATATAAGTGTGCTGCACGGGAATCACTGAGTGCCTGCATGATCTAATGGTGAATTCCACCCCTCTGAGAGGCACCAAAACAAACTCTTCCTGGGGTTTTGTGAGTAATTTCTTGTGCTTGCTAAAGCTGGTTGTGTAGTACAGCCTTTTCTGTAAAGAATTTGACAAAAAGTGAGAGTTTAATTTTTTTTCTGATGAAGAAGTGTCTTTTCATAGCAAAAACATTTTAAAAACGCAGCCTGAATTTCTCTCTGCCCCCCACATATCCCTGGAACACTTCTCGAAGTGAAAAAAGAAAACCCTTCCCAGGAAAACAGTAGTAATAAGAAACTGCTTTTAAAATTCTTTAGGCAGTCTAAGTTTTGTGGTTACAAACCCATTTGTGCTCATTCACCATACTCATCTCTCTGTCTGGGGAGATTATGGCTAAGCTGACGTGTAAAATCCCCTGTGACTAAAGCTGGTAGCACCCCATGCAGAGCTCAGCCTTCACTCACCCACGTAGGTGTGATTACGCTCCGTGTTTTCAGGCTCCAGGTAGTTCAGAACACCATTCCTGGCTTTGGCAAACAAATAGAGCTCCTGGAGGAACGCTGCCTTCTCCCCATACACCGTGTTGGCACGGATCACGCAGGTTCTGAGTTTACCTCCATTGCTCAGCTGTAAAATCAGGGAGGGATGTCAGTGAGAGATGGATCCAGAGATGGAATCTTCCACAGTGGCACTGGGTTTCCCAGATAAACCTAAACCCTGGGAATATTGGCCTAGAGGAGTCAACGCTTGCAGAGGTGCTCTGGATGCTTGGGGCCTGCTTTGGGTCCCTAAAAACACAAAGAGGTGCCCAGTTTGATTTTACTTTTCTTCACAGCACACCCACACCCATGTGGTGCTCCCTGAGAGGTGCTGGGGGGAGGGTGCTGGTGGCATAAACTCCTCTGCAGCTGTGATGCATAAAAGAGGATTTGCAACAACCAAAACCAGGTACCAGAGGAAGCCAGCCAAACTGGATGGGCTCAGAGTGGGACTGGGGGAGAGATGCTCCAGGCAGTGAGTTAGAGCACAAGTCTCATTTTTACGTTCTCCTTCATTGTCTGGAAGAACTCTTCTGTCTGGAAGACTGCACTGCCGGTCTAAAACACTGAACTTGGGTTTAAAACAAACAAGCTGCCTTAGGTAGGGGGCTGGCTCTGGGTACACCAATATTGTTAATTCTTAAGTCACTCTGGAAAGCCTGGAAATTACACTTTTATTCAGTATGAACTAGGTGAACCTGGTTCCTTTGGCCCTGATTTAGCACAGCCCTTTCCAAAGTCACACTCCTGCTGGAGCTGAAGCACAGTCTCAAAGGGAAGCATCCTTTGATCCTGGGACAGTCTGGCAGTTTCCTGCTGATGTGGGAATATCAGGCTTTGGGAGGCTTAGGACAATGTGGTTTATGCACCAAACACAGGCAGAGGTTGGATACACACTTAGACAGGAGCTGTGAGGTCTTTCCAACCATCTCCCTCCTTCCCCTGTCCTGTGCTGTAATTCCAGGGGTGCCACCACTGCATTTTGTACCTCTTTTCCGTTGGCTTCAAGCACAGTTTTTTCTGCCATGGCTTTTGTCTTCCCATAGGGCAGCTCCACTTCCCCGCTGTACTCAGTGTCCTCATTTCCTCTGGAACAGATTGTGGGAGACAGAGAGTGACCGTGGAGCAGAGCACAGGGCTCGGGCACATCTGTGACTGTGGAGCAGAGCACAGGGCTCAGGCACATCTGTGACTGTGGAGCAGAGCACAGGGCTCGGGCACGTCTGTGACCGTGGAGCAGAGCACAGAGCTCAGGCACATCTGTGACGATGGAGCAGAGCACAGGGCTCGGGCACGTCTGTGACCATGGAGCAGAGCACAGGGCTCGGGCACATCTGTGACCGTGGAGCAGAGCACAGGGCTCGGGCACATCTGTGACCATGGAGCAGAGCACAGAGCTCAGGCACGTCTGTGACCGTGGAGCAGAGCACAGGGCTCGGGCACATCTGTCCCAGCCTGGTTTGCTCTGCATTCCCGGCTCCCCAGGGCCTTCTCTTGCCTGGGAGCTACGGGAAGCTGAGATCCTCGCTGGGCTTTGGGAGGAATAAGGCCTCAAGGAGTACCAGGTGGGGCGGGGTGTTCACAGGCAGGTTTGCATGAGGGCAGTGGTTTCTCAGAGCTGGATTTAGTTTTGTCTAATGGCACCATTGAAATAACATTCCATCAGGCAAATTGGAAGGCAGCGGAGTTACGTTTTTAAGCAACTTACAGAAGCTGAGCAAGGTAGAAAGAGCACAAGAAGATGGAGGGCAGGAAAATGAGAGCAATGCTACTTCATTTTTTCATTAGAGGCAGAAAAGCCCCTCATGAGCCATAAACTAAAAGGAGAAACCGCTACTTAATTTTCTCACAGAGTTGATTAAAGTTGGGAGGCATTTGCTGGGGCTGTGGTGGAGCTGCTGGAGATCTCCTGGAAGCCTTGCAGTCAGCAGGGTTGTGCTGGGATTGCTCCTTCATCTCCCCTCACGAATTACCCTTGAGGGGAAGGAGAAGCAGAGGGCCCACAGCCAAGGATGAGCAGGGCACCCTGGGCTGTGGAAGACAACCTGCTCCTCAGGCTCCCCCCTTACAGCTGCCAAGGGGAAAGCCTGTGGGATCCAACATGGAACTGGCCTCACAGGGCCTGGAATAACTGCAAGGAGAAAGCACAAAGCAGCTCTATTCCCCACAGGGTGTCAGCACTTCGTCCCAGTGGTTTTAGATCAGCCTGATGCCATCGTGGGATTTGATTCAGCATCTCCAGTGGGCTCTGGAGTGAAGAAACCTGGCTTGCAGCAGTGGGAAGGAGCATCCACTTGCTCCCGTGCTCCCCTGAGCGGCACAGACTGGCTCTCTCTCCCTCCATGTGCTGCTGGAGACTTTCTTCCCATTTTTAAATTAATTTGCTTTATTTTTTGTCATCTGAGAGAAATCCACCCCAGCAATCCAGCATCTGCCAGGCATGGGGTACCCCACGCAGGGCAACAAGGAATCCTGACCCTCCCGTGGCAGATGAGCTCGGATACATCTCCTGGAAGGGTTCAGTGGCCTGTGAGGGATTCACACAGCAAATCTGCAGCAGAGATGTTTTTGTCAAACACCGGGCCTTGGGAGAGCCAGCTCTGACTCAGGCTCCCTGTTTGACCTTGGGCAAGTTGCTTTCTCTTTTCTGTGCTCAGATCTCCCTGTGTAAAACGTGGCTGATGCTATTGCCTGGCTCTTGCCTGTTCAGCAGTCTGGCTTGTTGTGTGTCAGATATCCCAGCTGAGATCAGGCTCTCCTTGCACTACAGCAACAGAAATAAATTAGGAGCATCAGAAATGCAGCCTCCTCACACAGCCTGGGCTTCTATCACAAAACCCTCCTCCCCTCCCCGTGTTTACAGGGGATGAACAAGAAACAAACCAAAAAACAAGCAAGACAAAAGATTGATTGTGCAAGGTTTGTTGCAAGCCCGGGGGGAGGCCCAAGACAATTAGTGGGGGGTTACCTAGAAGTTCTAGTTTTAATTGCTTTCTCTCTCTCTCTTTTTTTTTTTTTAATCAACTTTTTTTTCCTGCAAAGCTCTTAAAAAGCAGCAGCTTCACAAAGGGACAAACCTGCCTGCTGTTCCTGGGCTCTGCTCTGTGTGCCTTCCCCCACCCCTCTGAAGCTTGGTAGTAACAAAGAGCTCAGCATAATGCTCTTGCTTTTCAAAACGATCCCAGATAAGTGAACGCTAATCAGACTGGAGCAGCATTGTCAGAAGGTATCTCAGCAGTGCCTGTCTCCCAGGGATTGAGACTGACAGAGGCATTTTCTATTATTGTCGGATGCTGAGGTGTGAGCATTATCCCTGCGCCCATCACCGGCCAGAGACTCCTCCCGCTTTGTCTGTGCCAATTCCCGAGCACAGAAAAGGGAGTTAAATAAATTCTACGAGGAATGATGGAGAAGGGGGACAGAGGAAAAGGAAAAGGCAGGCAGGATCATGTGAGGGAGAGGCAGAAAAGATCGGGTGGGGATGGGGAGATGAGAAGAGGAGGAAGGGGAAAGGCATCACCTGTGCTTCCAGTCTGGAACACAGAGCCGTGTTCTGCTGCTCGCAGTCATCCCTGCGCTCCCCACCGAGACAGGTGGAGTTTTTTACTGTTTTTTACAGGTTTTTACTGGGGACTGATACTTCTCCCATTATCTAATTCCCTTAGTTTAAAATCAAAATAACTGGAGAATGAAGACCCCTCTCTAAGGCTTCCTCTCAGGATAATGGGAGAATCTGAGTGTGTTCTGCAAAATGAGTGAAAGACTCCAGATGTGGTTTTGTTTGCATTTGTGGTGGGGAAAGGCTGTTCACAGCTCCATGAGCATCAGCCTGGGTGGGTTTTGCTTGCCCCTGTTGGTGCCACCATTACAAACCAAAGGACTGTGATCAGGCAAGATCTGGGGCTGATTTTTTCTAGGCATCTATTCACATCTCTCTCTTAAGTCACAGGACTAAAACACGGACAAGGATGTGCCTGTATCTGCATGAATTTTTAAGAATTATTTGGATATGCTGGTGACCAAATTCCACAGCTTTACAGCAACACAATCTCTACTGTTTGTGGTCCCAAGGGGATTGAGTTGCTCTCATGGATTTTTTCATAAGCCAGACATTCATTCTACAGATTTGAGTGCTTAGACACTTCTCAAAACAACTGGGTTATGCCTTGACTTACTTGTGAGCATGAAATTTAGGCTTGTAGGTCATTTCAAGTTATGTCTTTTCTAGCTGGGCTCAAATTTCTAGAGCCAAGTGACTGAAGGCAGCTGTGTCCAGCCTGGCTGCCTGTGGAGACACCACTTGACTTGGAGCCCGTTCCTCTGGCACCCAAATTTCCAGGGTCTGAGCAGTTTGTGTGGCTACAACCAGGCTTGAAATCTGCAAGGAACATTCCAATAGTACCTATCAGACTGCAGATATCTCTGCCTGACCTCAAATTTAACCTAAAACTTCAGCCCCTGGCCTTCAGAAATACCAGCCCTGCTCTCAAGGTGCAGGTGCTGTTGCCCCAGGAACACAAAAGGTATCCTGATGCTGAGCCCTGAGCAGGGGTGCCAGCTGATTGTCAAAGTCATTTCTGGAGATCAAAGCAAAAAAAGCCCTCGAAATTGTTATTTTGAATACTGTCTTTGTATGGATCTAAGTCCCACCTTTGCCACAGAGGGTTTTCTAAAGCTCTGCTGCTGCTTCTGTGTCTGTGGGTCAATTTCATGGGAGCCACCAACAGAGGAGGATGGTTGAGCATAATGCCCTGAGGTGGTGACATCCAGGAGCCCAAGAGACAGCCCCCATGAGCACGTTGCCAGGAAAAAGGATCTTGATGGATAGAAGGGTACAATTTACAGGTCAGAAGCAGGTAACAGGAAGGTGTGACTACACCTGAGTACTGCAGGGCAGGTGCACACCAGTGCATCTGTCCCCTAAGACTTCGTGGCCAATCACTTTTTTCTGGGATAGTGGTACTTGAGATTTGCCCACATCTGATAACAGGAGCTGGGTACAGGCTTGCCTGCAGCTCCCCGTGGAGCTGGGAGGAGGAGGGGCAGTGTGCTGGTAACAGTAGGGCCTCACTGTGAGGGAGAGCAAACACTCTGACCCAACAGCAGGATATTATTTGGCCATATCCCAAACTTTGAACACCTGAAACCTTGTTTGAAACTGATTTTAGGGCTCTCTACATCCAGGGACAGCCTGGAAGTGCAGCTGGGCCATGCAGCTCTCACCTTGGGGTATCACTGGCCAGGCTCAGGTTGGGAACAGCCGTGGTTCCTCAGCGGGAAGAGCAGCAAGGAGGGGTTTCCAAGGAGGAGAAGAGGAATAGACAGGAAGGGGAACACAAATATTCTCCTTGGTAGCCACAGCTCAAACCTCCATCTGGCTGCAGTTCCACTGCTGTTTAAGTGGACAAACAGAGCAATGGAGATTTGCTGAGCCTCACCTGAGCATGGGCTCACAGGAGGTGTTGGGTCCCACGGCAGCGATGGAGCTTGTGTAGAGCAGGTATGGGATGCTCAGGATGCAGCAGGCCCTTAACACATTTTCAGTACCTGTGGGGCAGAATGGGAAGGACAAACATTGACCACCTTGCCTTGATTCCTGTCATGCAAATCAAAACAGATTCCCAGGCTTTTTCTGACTTTGAACAAATCCATCTCGTTTTTATGGCTGAAAATACGTGAAGTCCCAGGTCAGGGCTGCAGTTCCTCAGGAGGGGATGGTTTATAGCGTGAGTAGCAGTCACATCCACAGCTCTAATGTGGCTGGAACCTCCATGGCCATTGGCAACTGACTTAACTCGGACTTTAGAGTTGCTAACAAAGGGAAGCTGAGAGCCTGGCAGAGCAAAACTCCATCTTTTTTAGTTTGTGGGCAGATTGTTGGTGAACTGCAGCCTTCTAGCGGAGGATCAGTGTTTTAGTTGCATGTGCTGCTCTATAGAAGCTCTGCAGGGTGCTACAGGTTGAAATCACTCTATCAGACTCCTGATAGCTTCAGAACTTTAAAGAAAATAATGAGGGCAGCTTACAAGTCCACATGAAATCCAGACAAATCAAAAACACGGTTTGCTCTAAGGAAAGTTGTTCTGGCTGAACTAGTCAGTGTGTGTGGCTTAGTGTGGTTATTTTGGAGTATTTTGGTGGGTTCTAACCATTTATGACTCTTGCAGGGGTGGTTTTTGCATTCGTTGTGGTTTTGATCCAAGCTGATCCTGTGAGAACCTCAATGACAAGGACTGAGAGCCTTCAGGTCTGACAAGGCAGATCTGAAAGGCAGCAGCTCGCAGGGTTGGTTTCCAGAAACCTCCACACTATTTGTCTCCAGCTAAGCAGGCTCTGCCCTGAGCCCCTCTGCAGATCTTGTGTGGGAGGGCTTGTGATTTCTCTTCTCTTTGCTATTAAGGGCATAATCTGAATTCACCAAGGAAATCCTGAGTTTAGGATAATTTCAGAGCGCATGAATCCATTGGAAATCCCAGTGGAAAAGAATCAATGTGCTTCTCCATGAGCCTATGACAATATGTAAAGTAAACTGAGAACCCCTGGTGAGAAACATCACTGGAAACAGCTGAGTTAAAATGCATTCAGCTTAACAAAAAGCAGATTAGAAAGTCTTTAAGTGACTAGATGAAAAAAATAGTTCTTGTAGAAGAGAACTCTTCAATTTAGTCAACAAGACTGTAACAAGATTCAGCAGCCAGTGGTTGAAACAGAGGAGGGAATCAAAGCAGAAGATGTAAATTTTGGGCAGAAATGGTAATTAACCATAGCCACACCACCACTCCTCAGCATTGTTATGGCTTGCTGAGAGCCATGATAGATAGCCCATTAACTGGCACCCTTAATTCGAGGCAGCAAGTCTTTTGAAAAGGAATGGTCCAATTTAGCCACAAATTGTTGGGCTTAGGGCAGTAATTGGATGAATTTCTGTGGCCTGAGTTGCACAGAGAGCCAGCGAGAGGATTATATACTTGACCTCTCCTGACCCTACTTTTTTCCATGAAGTCTACAGCAGGTATCAAATACCATTTTTATTCTCTTATCTGCCAGGATTTTAGTAGAGAACTTCAGACTAATCTCTCAGTTCAGAATTTTGAGGAGCCCTAGTGAGGGCAGCAGCCCCATTTTAGGGAGGCCCATGTGGAGCCATCCAAGGGGAGGCAGAAATGCAGGACAGGCTCCTGTTAAACCCTCCCAGGCTGTGCTCCTCAAAGAGGCACTCAGCCACACTGGAAAATCCTGACATTCTGGGAATGTCACCAATATCTGCAAGAGGTTTGGTTTGCTGAGGAGGGGACCTGCTCAGTGCTCAGTGCTCTCTGTAAATCCTCCCTGTGCTGAAGCACAGAGCTCACAGCAACAGTGGAGGGGAAGAGCTCACAAAGCCACTAAAAGGCAGCAGGAACCCTCAGGCTCTGAATATTCTCTGTACACAGAGAGCACAATACAGGCTCTTAAAAGCATTGAGTTTTGAAAACAACTGCAGCGATGAAAAGGAGGCTGGAATTTAAATGCTACCCTTGAATGTATCAGCAAATAGTAGAAGCCCTAAGCATTAATTGAGTTGGAGATATCCGCATTAAAAAAAAAATAAAATTCCTTCCTTTTGGTTAACGACTATTTTAGTAGCTAACAGCCTGAGGTGCCACTGGAATTGCTGCTGTAATAGGGATTTCATTATTTTTATAGCCTGTGCTTATTTCCTAGATTTATGAACAAATTTTCTCTAAGCAGATCTTGCGCTGAACATGAAGTTGGCTCTCGGTGGTGGGAGGAAAGGGCTGTGGAGCTCTCAGTTACACGTGGCCTGTCGATACACGATAGCTGGGAACTCTGGCTAATTAAACAGCATCGCTCTGCTAATTAAAACTGCATCACTCCCTTCTAGTGGGTGCAGTTCAACGAGTACAGCCTTGTGCTGGTATAGACAGGGCAAAATCCCTGGGAAAGCTACGAGCTGTCTAGAACAGGGGTTAATTTTAGTTGTTGTCCTTGTCACACATGGAACAGTTTCTTACCACTGTCGGTGTGTCCTGAACCCCCTCAGCACCATCGGGGGAAGTTGTGCCCTCCACCAGAACAGCCGTGCAAGCACTGAGCCCAGGTTGGATGAGCAGTGGAGGGGAGCAGCATGACCAGCCCTGAGCAAGGACAGAGGGGCAAAGGGAGAAACTTCCCTGCTGGAAAGGTCCCGGGCACCTTTCCCATCTCGGGGTGTGTGGGATTCAGGACGAGGGAGCCCTAAATGCAGGTGGACGTGTCTGCTGTAGCCTCTCGTGTGACTGCAAGGTGTGTGTGAGGGCAGGGCTGCGTTCAGCTCCCTGTTCCAGGCTCACCCCCGACGTTGACAGCTCTCATGTCGCAGAAGGGCACCGTGTTCCTGTAGTCCACCACAGCAGCTGTGTGAACCACCACGTGCGCGCCCCGCATGGCAGCGAGGAGCGCGCCCGCGTCCCGGATGTCTCCTCTCATCACCGTCACACGAGTGGTAGCTGCAGAAAAATAATACAGCCAGAGATGCAGGGGGGGAAAAGAGTACAGATCAGCATCCTCACCTTCCTGCAGAGCCAGGATCCAGTGTGGAATTTCCTCTCTGCAGAGCGAGGCAAAGCGCTCTCTGACAGTGACTGTGCCCTTTGAATCCAGCACACCCGGCCAACATCCCTTCTTTCTGAACTCCAGGGTTAGCATCTGGTTTAATTCAGGTTTAATTCAACACAGTGCTCTGCACCAGATGCAGGGCAGAACTGCTGTGACTGTCACTGCAGATCCCCAGCTTGCACCCAAGGGTAGCCCTGGAGCAGGACACGCTTGGCCCAGAGCTGCCCCAGCCCCTGTGGATCAGGGAAGCTGTGCCGGACACTTTCCTTCAGACAGAAAATTTCAGGGCTTGCTGGGAATATCACCTGGTGACCTCAAGAGACATTGCACAGAGCTTTGTTAAAATTGCAAATTCTGTAGATTGAGAAGGAAAATAATGCAGCAGGTTTAGAAAGCTTCATAGGAAATTCCTCCCTTGAGCCACTCAGAAGGAATTTTCCCCCTATATCCTTTTACCTTCTTCTTCTTCCTCAGAGTAGCTGTTCCATACATGGCTACTCTTGGCATGTACTGTTCATTTTCTTGCTTTGAGACAGTGTTGTAACATTTAAACAGGATTTTTCCCTTTTTCCTTTCCCATAGTTGGGAATAGGCCAGCAAGAAGCTGGGCTTAGGAGCCTGTACTCCTCAGGGATCTGCAATAATCCAGTCATGGGGCTGCTTTGGGAAGGAGGAGTCTCCTCTGCCCGGGGCCGGCAGCTGCCTGGAGAGCCCCACACACCCCGGGATCAGGGTAGGAGTTTCTGAAGGATCACACAAAAGAGTAGCTCAGGGAAGGGTCTGTGGCTCCGGCTGTGGGGGTGTTATGATGTGGAAACCCTCAGAGAAGATCCAACAGAGCAAGGTGGGAAGATGATTATTCCTCAGGGTCCAAAAGGAGGGACAGAATCCAAGAGAGCAGGTCAAGGGGCTGAGTGTTCTCTGAGCAGCCGGGGATGGAGGAAGAGGCAGAAATTTTACAGAAAGGCCAGGCAGCTTTCTTAATTAGCATAGCCAACAATCAGTGGACTCACTCTGAGGAGTTTTAATATTAAATTAATTAACATTGAGTATCAATATTAAATCAGTTTAGTAGTAAAGCAAAGAGTCGATTCAGGGATGGTAGAGGGTAAAAAGAAAGGAGTTGTCCATGTGGCAGAGGTGAAACGGTTGCCTGGAGGACCAGAGTGTCGAGCAGGGTGTCAGCAGACTCTTGGGGGGACTTTTCCTGCTCCTCTGTGCTTTGGGAAAGCCTGGAACCCATCAGGCTGAAGTGTTAAATGGTCTTTTTCACACCACCTGTCTCAAGGCAGCTGGTGTAAGGCAACCATGAGGAATTTTCAAACTGACAAGACCTGGTGAGCTCTACCCAGGGCTCCTGAAGGGGTGAGGGATGTAACTGCAGCTTCAGTGCGTCATCAGCCACTTTGGAGAACTTCCGATGGCACTGGAAGAGTTCAGCAGAGCGAATGAAACACTCGTGCTTAGAGAGGAGGTAAAGAAGAGGCAGGAAATTACCCAACATTTTGGTTTCAACCCCAGGAAATTCAGGAGCACACACTCAAGCCACGTGTGTGTGCGCACCCGCGGGATAATGGGGAGAATGGAAGCAGCTGACACGGATTTGTCAAGAACAAAGCAAGCCAGATAAACCTCCTTTGTTCTTATGACAAGGTAACAGGCTGTAGGGATATTGTGGAACAGGTTGATGTCATCTATCTTGATTTTCGAAGGGCTTTGGAAACTCAGCGTCATTCTCACAAGGAGTCAGTAAAGCATGGGCTAAATAAGCCCCATTAAGGAGAGCACAAAGCTGGCGGAATTACAGTTCCCAGGGAATTGCCAGCTGTGGTAGGTGGCTGCCCCGGGGCTCTCCAGGGCTTATTGCTGTATTTGAGTCTTTTTTATTGTTTTCATCAAGAATCTGGCAGATTTGTTCATTAAATCAGCAGATAACATCAGACTGGGAGGGACCACGCTGGAGGATTTGAGAATGAGCTGAATGTAACTAACAGAGACTGAAGCAGAGAAAAAAAAAGGTGAAATTCGATAGGAACAAAGAGAAGTTTTTGGGTTTAGCAGGGAAGAGGCAGCTGATCTTCACGAAGGAATTAAATTGGGCCAGGGCAGCTCAGGAGCTGTTGCTTGTTGTCTACTGAAAAAGGCACAATTCCGGTGACAGGTAAAACAGGAGGATAAATTGCAGGATGGAGGAGAAAAATCCATCAGCTTTTCGCAGCAGTGGGAAGGCCACAGCCCAAAACTCAGTGCCCCCCTCTCAGATGGGAACGATGCCAGTGCCCTGCAGTGCTGGATGGAGCAGAGGAGGAGGAAGGAGTGTGTGAGAGCTGCTTTAGCCTAAAGCAGAAACCAGTATGGAGTGGAAGGATGTGGTTTTCAGATGGTGAAGATTGCTGTTTAAAAAAAATACAGTAATGCTGTAATACCTCTTCTACCTGTAAGTTTAGGTGAGAAATCAAGGACCCAGACTGTACCCACTGCCTGGTGGGGCAGAAATAAATGGGCTGCCTGAGGTGGCCTGGGAACACAACAAACATCTGTGGGGAAGGCTGTGGTGGAGCTGACTCTGCCTTGGGGCACAGGGATGGGGTTGGGGTGGCTCCTCAGGCTGCTTCTGCCTCATTTTCTGTGGTTTGCTGGGGTGTCAGGCCACAGACCTCTCCTGGAGCATGGATTTTGGCACCTCCCTAAGGTTTAAACAGCTTTTTCTTCAATTATGGGTGCTTTTAAGGTAATTGGCTCCCTGAAACCTGGGAAACCAGTCTGCTGAGTTCATCTGCCAGGGAGGGTTTCTGATAGTGAAGCTTCCCTGGGAGTCTTGCCTTGCTGTGGGTGCATCTCCTTTCTGTCCCTATCTCCCAACAGGATCTCCCTCAGCATTTTTTGCCTCTCTCAAATCAGGCTGAAGGTCTGGGCAGTCAGAGCCAGGGCACCCTGAGCTGCATTGGCTTCTTTTGCATGGGTATTCCTGACCCCAGTAAAACTGGTTGCTTTTCCCCAACATATCTCATTGTACTCAACCGTGCATGAAGGCAGCCCTCAGAATATGATCAAATGGATTAATTCAGTGTCTCTGAGTGTTTACTGAGACTCACCTCTTCCTTTTTTAAGGCTTCTATAGGTTTCTCTCAATTATTTCCATAATTTATTTCACACGGCCTGCAGTGGGTTCTGAGTTTGATTGTGTTGCTGCCAGGATTTTTGGTTATTTTACTCAGAACCAGTGGCTGGTTGGAGCAGCTCAGGAGGATGTTGTTGCAGCCCCTTTGTGTCAGACTGCTTGAGCAGAAGCAGCTGGGCAGCCAAGCTCCCATGTCACATCCTCCATGTGCACGTGGCTGCTCACAACCCATCCCTGCCTGGGGACTTGGAGCCTCACTGGGTGATCCCTAGGGATGTTTTCTCTTTGATTTAGTCCTATGCTGTAAAGCCTCTGAGCTGGAAGTTGTTCCTCACCCAGTCTGTTTAATCCAGGTTCCTGCCCCACACCTGTAACTGTGGCATCTCCAGCATCATCCCAGCTGCCACAGAAGGGAGGGTTATGGCCACTAAACAGATGCTGATGCCCTTTTCTTACCTGTGCTGAGTTTTTCTACTTCTTCTCTTGCTACTGAATCAAAAACTCTGACTTCTTTGATGTAGTCTTGTTGAGACAGGAGCTCTACGATCCTCTCCCCCACAAACCCACATCCTCCTGTCACCAGGTAGACCCAGGCTCCATCCATTTCTGAAGATGTTTCTGTGGTTGAGGAGCAGAGAGAAGGTGGCTTCCAGGGTCTTATCGTGCACTCAGCCAGCGTTTTCTGAGCTAAGTCTAAAGTTCAGCTGTCACAGAACACTACTGAGTGAACATTAACTCCAGCCAGTTACACATAAATCAGGTTTTCCTTGGCACAGCCTCACAGTGCTGCCACAGGCCCCCTCTGGTCTCTGATTCAGCCTTTCCCTCCTCCCTTGGTAGCCCACGGTCAGTGAGGCACCTCTGGCTTGCCTTGGTGTGTGCCCAGTCTCAGGCCAAAATTTAGCTGCCAGAAGTGTTCCACCCTGGTCAGCCCCTTCCCACAGGCTGGCTTGGCAGTTGTTGCAGCTCTGGGAGCTGCACAGTGTGTGCTGGACGTGCTCAGGGCAGCTGCTGCCAGCAGGATGCTGCAAGGACCTTGTTCCCATGCCCTGGTGATTTGTGGAGAGGCTCTGTGGCAGCAAATCCTTGCAGTGCTGAGCTGGGTCAGGAATGGGCATCTGGGGCTTCATGGTCACCAATTCTGCCAGTCTGAGCACCTGGCATGGCTCTCCTGGATGGATGTGCCTTGGGTTGAATACATCACACACCCCCCTGTCTCTCATATCTATCTATCTATCATCTATCTATCTCTCTGTCTCTCTATCTATATGTTTAGGAGGAGAAAGTCCTCTCATAATCCGAAAACCCTTTTGGAGTGCAAACTCAACCACATCCTTCAGCAAAGTGTCCCAACAATTAATTCCCATCACTGGTACAAGTTGTATCTGCCAGCCCATGGCTAAATCACCTTTCCCTGCTATGCTATAGAGTGGGTGCTCTTTAGTTTGCCACTGGAGGCAAAAGACAGGATCAGCTTTGTCCAGGAGTGCTTGATCCTGTCCTAAAAGTGGGATGTGGCAGGGGGAGGACCTGTCCTGTTTCTCTCTGCCTCTCCCAGCAAGGCTCAGAGATAACAAAGTCAGGCCTGATCAGCTCCCAGGCTCTCCTTGCTGCCAGGCAAACGACATCCTTCAGTCTGGAATAGTCACATCTTTGACCCAGCCCATCACTGGTTTTGTGAACTGTTCTTAGAGGGTAAATAAGGAAATACAATCTCCCTGCTTATTTTTCCTTTATACGGTGCAGTAGTTGCTTTTCTATAGCGTTGCTTGGGAAGTTTAGGGTGAGTTTGTTCCTGTTCCAGGTTCGCTGCTTTCCCCATCCCCAGGCTGCAATGTGGGGAGAATTCCAACTGCATGGAATGGCCAGAGCTGTCCTTACAGTGCCAGTGCCTGCCTGGATAAAGAGCCACTGTATTTATGCTGCTGAGCATGTGGCTAATGAAGAGTTAAGGCAGTGAACTCCAAGAGTAGCTGTGTTTTGTTTGTGAATAAATAGTTTTCTTTTAATCAGCTCCCACTACAGGTTCTGTGTGTTCCCCTCTGCCATTGATTTTCCTGGGCTGTGTTAAGCTCAGGAGAAGTCAGTTCCCCTCGCTGTGATTACAATCAGTGGCCATAATGGCCCAGAGACCAACATGGGCCTGATGCTAATTTGGTGCCTGGCAGACCAGCAGAGCCACAAATGTCCCAAGAAATTAATTTAGCCTTTTATCCAGCAACTCCCAATCTGTACAGTGGTGATTAACACAACTGCCTTCCCTCAGAGGACTTTTTGCAAGGATAAATATATCGGAGTTGGAGGTGTTAGGACTCAAAAACCGAGATAAATACACCCTGAGAGACCCAGAGAAGTGCTGCATGGGAATGTCTGGCATGAAGTAACCTTGAGCATGTCCTCATCAGTGATGCAAAACTCCGTGTGAAGCAGAGGCCTCGACTCTGTGGGCATTTCTCAGTGTTTACAAGGCTCAGCCTCTGCTGCACTATTGGTATCTGCATCTCTGCAGTGTTAAAAACTGGCTGGGATTTACATGTCTCTTGTTTTCATTGGGATGTGAAAAGCAAGTCCAGAGCCCAGAACTGTGACATCTGTGACAGAAACAGCCCAGGTCCTCCCCCAGCCTCCCTTTGCTAACACAGAGGTGCTGCACCTCGAGGGGCAGCTGTTCCCAGAGCAGCCAGGTTAAAAGGTTTTTACCCACATCCTCCTGTGGCAGTTTGAATTGTCACAAGAGGTGATGATTCTGGGGGTCTCCATAAGCCCAGAGGCACACTCAGAAAACACCCAAAGGCTGCTGGAGGAGGCAGATGCCCAGGAGGTACCAGGGGATGTCAGGGAGGGGGTCTGGGCAGCCCTTGCTGTCTTAGCTGAGCCAACTCGACTTCCTTGTACTGTGAGGAAACTTTTGGGGAAGTGAGAAACGCTGCAAATATCAGCAGATTTTTAGATTTACACTGTTGGGCAGAGCACAATTCTCTGTCTGGCTTGTTTCCCCCTCACAGTCTGCTGCAGCCACCTGTCCTCCGAGTGCCCTCGCTGAGCCCAGGCAGAGCTGTGATCCCTGGACCTGCACTGACACCAAACTCCTGCAGGAACTGGAGGGCTGCTCTGCAGGAGGGATCTGCCAGGTCTGGGGAGAGCCTCGCTCTGCAATGCACCAAAGGATGCCCAAAGGTGATGTTACCTGAGAGGCTGCCTGAGGAGCTAAAACACCTCCCCATGAGGGCAGGATGTGCCCCCGTATTTGGGATGTGCCCCTGCATTTGGGATGTGCCCCCGCATTTGGGATGTGCCCCCACATTTGGGATGTGCCCCCATGCTTGGGATGTGCCCCTGCATTTGGGATGTGCCCCCGCATTTGGGATGTGCCCCCGTGCTTGGGATGTGCCCCTGCATTTGGGATGTGCCCCCGCATTTGGGATGTGCCCCCGTGCTTGGGATGTGCCCCTGCATTTGGGATGTGCCCCCGCATTTGGGATGTGCCCCTGTGCTTGGGATGTGCCCCTGTGCTTGGGATGTGCCCCCGCATTTGGGATGTGCCCCTGCATTTGGGATGTGCCCCCATGCTTGGGTCCTGTGGCTGGGAATGCAGAGAGGTGACTCGGGGCGCCTGGAGACGGATCTCTCTATCCAGCACCTGCAGAGGAGTCAGTCCCACCGAGGGCAGGGAATCTCAGCTCTGGTTTTAGGCAAGAAAGGCCCTTTTTGCCCCTCCAGCCCACAGCAGGTGCCCAGAAGCAGGGCCTTCATGCACACCTTGTTTTTAGGAGCCCTCCAAGGCGGCTTCCCAAAGAGAAGGTTGAGATGTCAGGGAGGAAAAGCAGCTGCCCTGATATCAGGCTGCAGTTTGCTTGAACTTGCCCTGAACTTTGTAAATAGAGGACACCTGACATGATACTCATTTACAGTAAGTTTATTTCTCAGTGCATTACATGAAAGGTCTTTGGTATTTGTGGGTCCTTGAATACTGTTCCCACTCTGCTCCGTAAGAAAATGCTGAATACAAAACATTCCATATACAGTAACAAACCCCATAGCAAATAAAGAGAAATAGATATTTGGAACAATAACATAGCAATATGAAAACAGATAAGTAACCATGCAAGAGGTGGAACAAACAGGTTGTGTTTACAACAAACATTAAAGCCTGCCATAAATGAGTTCATCCTGTCAGATGAGATTTATTTTTGCTCTAAGTTAAGAAATTACACGTGACTGCAAGATACTGCCTATGGCTGCCCTATAAAAGACCAAATGGTTGTAAAGCTGATCCCCAGGAGAGAAGCCAGGACCATTGGCACGCATACGAAACACACTGATATAAATAAAAAAGGTACTGTGTAAAATAACTAGTGAAGAAGTTACCATTTCCTTCCGTGGGTGGGAATGTGCCTTGTGAACAATTATAGCACCTTTGAATCCCTTGGTTTCACAGGAAACCAAGAAATCACAGAGACTCTGAGTAGTTCAACCCCTACACCCCCAATGGAATGTCATCTAGAGTCAGACAAAGGCTGGAAACGTGGAGGAGGATGGGTTTCCAATCATGGTATCAGGAAGGAATTGCAGAAGCTGATTGTCCTTAGAAGCCTTTGTCACAGTGCTCAGGGTCCCACATGACAACAGTTCATGGCAGACACTGGAGCAGAGCCCACACAGCACCAGCACGTGCTGCTCCAGGGCTGAATCTGGTTTTTAAGGCCTGTTCCTTTGAAAGTTGATGGCAAAACGACCGTGGAGTTTGGTGGGAGCAGGTGAGGGCTCTTCTCTCTGTTTTATTTCTATTTCCCTGCGCTGCTATCAATTCCTTACAGTAAGTGCAAATTAGACCCTCTGGAGAGGAGCATTCCCTGCCTCCCAGGAGTTCCAGATTGCTGGTGAACGTGAGGGTGCACGACTTGCAAAGGGTTTTGGTTGTGCAATGTGCTGCTTCTGGTTAGCTCAGGGCAAGGAAAACACTACTACTACCAGAGCTGATCCAAGTCAAAAACACACTGGGGCTCAAACAAACATCAAGAATTTCAAAGAAGTCGTAGAGAAAAAAAAAAACAAAAAGGAGAAGAACACACTATGATATTGCACAGTATGTATGTAAGATAAAGCACTAAACATTTCAATTAAAATACATTTCTAAATGAGCACGCATTCCAAATAAATCCCCTAAGTTACATAGACATGGCAATAAGCATTATATGCCCTGGCTGAAATGAACCTCAGGATCCTGCCTATGATGGAGAATGTGGTTGGAGTGGTTTGCTTAGTCATCAATATCATCAATGTCAGCGTGTGAGGCTGTGCTCACCTTTAAACATCATTAAACTGGGGCGGCACAACAGTGTGGTCCAACCCTGGGGTGAGTGGAGAGGAATGAAACCCCAGCAGAGAGAGAAAGTCCATCTGGTATAATCCTTCTGTCCCCCAGGTAAAGATACAGTACCTCATCAGAGAGATGGAGCTAAACAAAGCAAGGAGTGTGGGGAGAAAAAAATTATATAGCTCGTACAGAAACCTGGAAACATCAATAATTAAAGTGGTCTCAACCCAAACCTAAACAGCCTTTTGACAACTGACTTGGCAGGATTAATTGCAAACAACTTCCATTAAGTTTTCCTTTCATCTTGTCAGTAATTTGTTTTAAATAATATAAAATTCCAAATCCTTGTCAGTACGAACGCCTCAGCAATGCGAGTGACTAATGCATTAGCACTCACCAAGCTCATGCAATAGCTTTGAATTCAGAAGACAAACTTGGAGGAAGCAATATTGCTCTTTCAGTTCAGTGTGAAGCCTCTGAAATGTCAGGGAAGCAAAAATGGCCTCACTGTATTCCTTGTTCCCTGAATTCAACCCTACAGGACCAGTGAAACTGAATTTCCCCATTTCCCTTTTTAAAGATTGCTTTGGTTGGGTTTGGTTCCTGAAGCTGCCATGAGGACACACTGTTCCTGTGGCACCAGCCTGCCCAGTGCACAAGTTTAGACTGAAATGAGACTTCTCTTCAGTCTTCAGGCCTGATTTTCCAACACCAACTGGTTGGCACAAGGATTTATCTCCTGGAAGCCACCAGTGAGGTCTTGGAGTGCCGGTGTGATTCAGAGCAAGACGGTCCCAATTCAACACAGAGGTAAGCAAGTACTTCTCAATTCCTGCACAGGAATTGGCCTGTAAATGGGGAAACATCCTTTTTTTGGACATTTAATTCTTAGATGGAAAGATTATTCCAAGAAAGTTCTCATGGCTGCTCCATGCTTGGCTGCCCACAAACAGAGCTACTGCCTGCCAGTAGTGGAAGGAGGGACAGGGGCTCCTACAGCACTACAGACAGGGTTAGTGCTGGGGTTAGAGTTGGTGCTGGGTTTGAAACTAAGATGCATTCAGAGAGGCTTTATTTCCTTCTCCCAATGGGATTGCAAATACAGGATGGCTCCTTGAGGTCAGGAACCTGCTGGGCTTGAGTTTTACTCAATTTCTTGTCTCTCTACACCATTGCTCCAGCTGTAACTCAGAGTCCAGCCAGGCAACTCCCCAAACTCCTGCAAAGCTTTGGGCTTGTTTCTTGGAAATGTCCCATGGAAAACTCAATCATTTGGCAGCACAACCTGAACCAGGTGGGCTGGTGCTGAACAAGCCCCACCTCTGGCACTGGCCAAGCAGAGTGAGGATGCAAAAGCAGGGCAGGGACTTGCATCCCTGTGGCCTCCACCACAGCTGGTGGTTATTCAGCTGCACAGCAGTAAAAGCAAAGTTCTGGTGCTTGCTCAGCATCAGCTTCTGCCATTTCACCTGGCTGGGGATGGCTGGGTTCCTGGAGAGCAGGGCCAAGTGAAGGCATGGTGATTTCAGCCATCCTGTAACCTGTTCACTGGTGAAAATGCCAGGCCTTTCAGAGGAAGGATTGGGACTGGACGTGTCTGTAGCACCACCACGTTTGCAGCGTGTATGGACACTCAATTTAATGTGTGGCTAATGCTGGGCTGGCAGAGCTCCTCCATTTTAGCCTCATTTCCAGTGGGCTTTGCCTTGGGAAGATCACTTGGGGTGCTGAACACAGGGACTGCAGAGTGTTTTCTTTGCAAAGCCTCTGACAGAAACACTGCAGCAGTGCAGCCCAGCTTGCTGACACAGCTGTGTCCTGCACAGGAACCAGAGACAGAGGGGCCAATAACACAAACTCAATTTGCTCTCTTTCGTCCTGGGCTGAATTTGAAAACTGTCAGAACATGGGAATTAAAGAGTAAAAAATAGTACAGTCAGGTCGGTTGATTAATCTCCCCCTTCTAACAAAAATCACTGTCTACATGAATGACATCAGCTTGTCTGACCTCGTTAGCACAGCAGGTGGAGTGATTCATTTGTCACTGAAGGGCAGGTTCAACTTCTTAAACCTGGAAGCTGGTACTTCCCCTAAAATAACAAGTTATTGCAAAAAGTAAAATGACTCTGTATTTAACTCCCAGTGCAAGACAAGCTCTTGACAAGACCCTTAATTCCTTAGGCTGCGGTTTGCTACTACACTGTCTCCAGATTCAAATGGCGAGGATTTACTCACAAGATTAAAACAAAACACCGTGAAAACATTTTTCCTGATTGCTGTAGGATTAAGAAACTATTGCAAAATATCCCTTTCTGTGAATAGTTACTGCCACCACTTAAATTAATTATCTCTGGATGTATGCACAAGCAGAACACAGTATGGGAAAATTCTTGCACAATTCCATCGTATCTCATGCAAACTGCTCTGTATTTTCACAGAAACAGTCTAAACTCTCTGAAGACAGACAGAAAGCCAATGCTGCTGTGAACATTTGCACTAAAAGTCCTTGCTTAGCCAGCCACAAATAGAAATAATGTCACTCACGTGCAATTAGCAACATGAAAAGCCAAGATTTTGATGCAGAAGTCCAGAGAGCCACCTGAATTTTCAGCGTAATATTTTTAAATGTACTTTGTATTTTCTAATTTGTTCTTTGCTTAAAAGAAATCCTTGCAGGTCATGCTTTCATGGCCTGTGGAAGTAGCATCTGGAAGTTAGTGTGACACCAACACATGAAATAAAAGCAGATGCCTCCAACTACAGCAATGGACAAAGCTGAGGCTTGGCTTTGGGACTGGGGGAAATGGATGGGCTTGGCCAGTTGAGCAGAGCTTTACTGAGTGACTGTCAAGGGCAGTGAGGAACAAGGGGAATGTTAAACTCTCGAGGCACAGCCGGGAGGTGTCCCTTCTCTAGGCAGCCTCTGAGGTACCTCACAGCTGCTATTCCAAAGGCAAAACAACTAAATCAAGGAAAACATTCTCAAAACCCTCTCTGAGCTATGGATAAGTCATTCCCTGCAATCAGGGCTCAGAATTGGCCAGGGAAGGAAACCCAGCCACCAACACTGCAGCCTGCCACCCACTTGATCTGCAGCGTGCAGTTAAGCACTGGGTACTGTATCTGTAACTGGGGAACAGGCAGGAGAACACAGAGATGCTCCTACTTCATCCTGTTGCTTCTCCTTCTGGCTTCACCATCATCCAGCAGTGAAGAGAGGATCTGGTGGGCCTGGGGCTGCCGGGGTCCTCCTCTCTTGATCTTGATGCTGGTTCTCAGGGGGGAGCCCGGGATCACATCCTGTCCAGAGCCTGGCTCAATGGAAGACAAAGAGTCTGTAAGGAGAGAAAGTCACGGGAGAGCACTATTTAAAAGGGGAGGCTGAGGAGGACACTCATGGGCCCTTCTGAGTGGTTCCTCTTCTGGGAGCAGTGTGGTCCCTCCTGTTTGCTTTCCATGCAGGAAGCAGCTTTGGAGCTACAGCTTTGCTGCCATCACACTGCTCCTGCATTAGATGTTTCCCCTCTGCTCTGCCTGAACTCCTTGGGGTAAGTGCTCCTACTGCAGGGCCTGTTCTCCTTTGTTTCATTCCTAAAGTGCTGTTCTTTTATTAACTATAAATTTATTTGGGCTGTAGCAACTACCCAGCACTGCCCAGACTCCTGGGGTTGGAGGATGAGCTGGGTGGTCACTGGGCCCTGATGCTGCTGGGGGTTTAGGTACCATTTCACTCCTGGTAAAGGACATTTGGAGGCACTGAAAGGATTGAATGGAAGCACTGGCCCACCCTGAGCTGACTGGATCAGCTGGGAATGGCTGGTGGCTGGTCCCTGCTGCCGGAGAGCCTCCAGGTAACACCCTCCTAGACAAATTAAATATACCCTGGTCTGGGCCACTCTTCAGCAACAGATCCTGGTGGCTTGATCTGCCTCATCATTTCCACTGCCCAAATTTCTTCTTCCTTCTGCCTCCAGGGCTGGATGTTTGTGTTTCCCTGCCAGGAGCCCTACATGCCAGCCTTGGTTTGCTCCCACGAGGCAGCGTTTCTGTTTCAAGTGAGCTTTTGGCTGCTGCAGGATTTGGGCTCTGTCTGCTGGCACCAAACCCTGCCAAACAATTTGGGCCTTGCTGTGTCCTGCTGGGCTGCTCTCTGCAGCTTCCAGGCCAGGTCAGCTCCAGCTGCCCTCCCACTGCACAGGAGAGGTTTGTTTGCTGGGATGTTTTGCCTTGTTGCTTGGGTGGCTGTGGTTTTGGAAACCACGCTCAGTGGGAAGTTTCTTGGGAAAATGAGAGCATGGGATTGGCATTTCTGAGTGGGGTTTTAAAGCTGGGCTACCCCAAGACCTGTGGTCAAATCCTTAACACCTACACTGGGAACACGACCAGACAGTTGGTGCTGGGTGACTTAAACCTCTGTGGTGCCTTTCAGTCCGGGGAGGTCTGTGCTCAGGGAAAATATTTTTTGTTATTTAATGTCTCTTTCTCTTTGTTTGGTGAGGCTTTTTTAACCTTATACACAAAGATGAGCATAATTGCACAAGGAAAATATGCCTTGCTTTCCAAGTTCTAAACAGTATTTTTGTAGGGCCTAAAATACATGTGAAGTTAAAGAATGGACCTATTTCAAAAGCCCAGAGCAGGAATATAATTATCAATAGTTCTGGGACAAAAAACCCCTAAAGTCATACAATATAGGTGTTTAAATATGACCTAACCACAATGTACAATTAAAAACCATCCATTTTTGCTGATGCAGTTACACTGGCATAGAAGCACACGTGGGTGTAAATAACTCATCTCTGTCCCAAGCAGTAACAGATCAATACAAATGGTTTGCTGAAATGGCTCCTTCAAAATAACAGCAGCACATGCCTTGCTGCTGCTGTATTTCCAAAGAGAATGTGAAAAACAGGTAAATCAGGCAGTTCTGCTGGGGCAAGGCTGTGTCAACCCCAGTCCCAGGGTATACAGGAGGTTCCCCAAGAGGTGACCTTTTGCTTTATACCACTATAAATGAAGGTACAAAGTAAAAGCTGAAGGAGGCCTGGGTCCTGTAAATACCCTGCACTGTGCTTTTGGACCCACCCTGGGAACCCCCCTTTCCCCCTTCCCTGGAGAACATCCTGGCTGGCATGGATTGCTGCCTAGGGAATCTGGTGGGCATCTCCCCAGCACCTCCACCAGCTCAAAGCAAAGCAGCACAAAAATATATTTTCCTGCCCTTGGAATGAAAATGTGAAGCAAAGCAGGATTAGTGCAGAGGTAAGGTCAGGGTGAGTGTGGTTAAATCATGGGGTTGTGATTCACAGCTTCCCAAAAATCTTACATTGTTGCTGCCTATTGCTTTTGGAAATAGCACTTTTGGCCTCCAAGAGCACGAGGCCTCTGGGCAGAGCAGAGCAGAGCAGAGCAGGCTCCAGGCCAGGCCAGCCATGCCCTGGCAATGGAAGCGTCCAGCAGCAATTCCACCTCGGCCCTGCTGGCTCCAGACGGGGCTTGAGGGCTCCCAAGGTGCTGCCTGAAGTGCATCCAATGATGTGTGAGTAAGGCATTGCCAGGACTGCTGGGCATTTTAGCTATTTACCATTTTCATAGCTTAAATCAATATCCAAAGGCCACATCCCAATAAAAGTGGATGTTGATCTAAGGAGAGGTGTGAGGTGGGCTCACAAGCAAGGCCAGGAATGATGTCCCATGTGTCAAGGACAGAAGAGTGCTCTGGGACTCGGTCAGTGCCAAGGGACAGGCTTGCTGCTCACAGCCTGGGATAGCAAAGCCAAACATTTTGCCTCTGCTGTGTTTCTGAAAGCGGAGAAACTGACACAGCAGCTTTTGGCAGCTGTGAGATCCTCAGGTACCCCAAAAGGAGAAGTCTGACAATAACCAACACCTGTGACAATAACCAATACCATACTCTGGCCAAGAGAAAAGAACATTCTTTAAGGTATGATGTACACACTGCACCAATGATGGGAGAGCCACTAGCCTCAGGAGATCACAAAAATCCATCTGAATGTAGAACATGAGGGACTTTCTTTAAATCTGACTGTGAAAGTAGGTTTCATGTAAGTTATAATCACAAAATGTTCAGGGACCACTGATTTTCAGGGTGACATGGCAGCACTGTTTGGGCTTTCTCTGCAAAACGTGGTGCTGCACAAGGCAAAGGCCTCAGTGGTGTTCAAGCCACTTGGAAGATGCTGTTAACAGGATTAAATGATCTGGCCTGAAGACTTGAACAAGCAGCTCTGTGGGAAGCTGGTAGATGATCTGTGCCACATGGCCTGAGCTGCTGCTCGTGACTTGGCTGCCTGAACTGTAACAAAAATCACTGTAAGGGTCATTTCACCTGCTACTGGAAAGGCAGAGGAAGTAGTACAGCTGGTGGAACTCAACAGTTCTAAGCACCCCTAAGTCATGGTACCTAGTTTAGAACATGTGGCTTGAACAGGCACCAGAGAGCTCAGGAGACTGGGAGGGTGTTCGGCCAGCAAGCCTGAACAGAGCCCCTGGCTCCCTAGAGAAGAAAACCTTAGCAATGCTCACCATGAATTCCTATCATGTGCTCAAGGATTAATACCCTCTCAGCTAAGATCTTCAGAGCCTCTCGAAGCTGTTGGACACCTTCCCCCTGCAAGAAAGAAAACAAAACTAACATTGGAGTATGTTGCAGAACAGGCTTCTTGTCCATAATGCTGCTTTCATAGCACCAAACTCTGCAGTGTGGATGTTTAAAAATGAGAAGAGGTTAAAGAGGAGATAACCTGAGTAGGAGAAATCCCTATTCAAAGAGCTCCTCATGTACACTCAGGCTGTAGTTTGTTGTCCTTGTCACCTTAGGTGTGGGCTTGAAGGGACAAAGAGATGTTGGGAAGTGTTTCAGGAATTGAGAGCAGAGATAACTCCAAAGCTCTGCACATGCAGTTGATCACAGGGAGCCTGTCCCTCAGCATGTGGGAGGGACAATTGGGAAGCAATTCCCAACCAGCTCCGTGTGACAGAACAACCTCTGGGGACTGAGGCATTCCAAGAACATGGTGACCACATGGCCAAGGAAACCTCACAGGCCAGGACTTCTGGCACGTGTTAAATTCAAACCCAAGGTTCACATCCCCACCTGCTCCCCACATTTAACTGTGGACTCACCCCCTGGCCCCCCCAACCCACCTGTCAAAGGGAATATGGTCAAAGGACAGCAAAGTGACAAAAAGGAAAGTAAAACACTAGAAACACATCCTTACATCGGCGCCTTTGTCACCTTCCTCACCCTTCTTGCCTGGTTCACCCTAAAACAAAGAAAGGGAAACTTGGTTATATGTGGCTGAGGACCCTTCCAGGATCCCTTGGATCCCTCCCCACCAAAGGAGCAAATTAAAGAAGCATTTCATCAGCAGAGAACACACCGACTGGCACTTCATGCCAAGGGCCAAAGTGCTCTCCCGAACTTCGCCCTGGCTCCTGTCAGCTTCCCAGGAGGTCACCACCACTGCTAACACAGCTGAACTTGTCCAGGAGTGGCCAAGCTGCAGGAGGGGCCACCTGCCATGGCCTGGGCCCCAGCAAGGCCACAGACATCTCACTGGGCTCTCAATGAACAACATTTTAGGCTAAACAACAGATAAACTGCTCCTTTCCCCCAAACGCGCCCATTTTCATCTTGATTTTGCATGGAAAAATCCTCCATTCTGCTTTCTTTAATTAGTCACATCACTTTCTGCCTCTGAGGATGCTCATTAAGCTTTTCTTGGACAAAGATCCCTCTGTGCTGTGAATATTGGTCTCATGTTTCCCCCCCAGCCAGGAAGTTCATGCACCCCCCAAAGAGCAGATGATATGGAGACATTAAACCACTCTAAGCTAAACATGGAACAAGATTAACAATCTAAAACAGAGTGGAAAGGCTTGGGCTCCTCAAACTTGTGGGACATCCCTGAGATATTTGCAAAGCAGAGGTGAGCACAGAAGGAAGGACCAAAGAAAATGTTGTGTGAATTGTACAGGATGATGAGGTGGAACCAAGGAAGAGAGATGAGAACCCTCCCAGAGTCTCTGGGGCCTCTCTGGAAGCTGCCAGCCAAAGAAACCCCAAATTTCTCCACTAGATCTCTGTCAGCCACCCTTCCTCACCACTGGTTTGTTTGGACCAGCCATATGTGCCAGTGCAGACATCTCCTCTGTGCAGCTGTTCAGGTATTGCCAAAAAATCATTTGCAGACATCTCTTAATCTCATTACAGGGTTTCCAGCTCAGCTTGGCCAACCAAGGTGCAGGAGGGAGTTGAGAGCAGCTGATGGACTTTGATCTGTTTAACTGTGCCCACCTTTGGGCTCTGGTAGTGCCAGGAACTCGTGGGGCCCAGGGAGAGCTGTGTGTGCCCAGCTCTGCCCTGCTGGGGCGATGCCCTCGTGGTCATGCCAGCACCGCGTTTTACACCAGGGGATGTTTCATTTGCAGAGGGATTTGTTAAGGTGAGGGTGTCCATGGAACAAATGTCTGAGCTGGAGCCAGCAGAGCTCAGCACTGAAGCAGCTCCAGGCCAGCCAGTGGCACCTACAGTGCCAGGCACCGACCCCACCTGAGCCTGGCACCCACCCACGAGTGCAGCACTTACAGGAAATCCCTTAATGCCCCTCTCTCCAGGCAGACCTGCTTGCCCCTGTTGGAAATAAAGTCAGTGTCATTAGGAGATACTTTGCCATTTGACAAGAACACAGTGTAATTTTTACTAGTGGGATTAAGATGGCTTAATGAAAAACCTTACACTTGGGATAATGTGAAAAAAAAATTCCTCTCCCTTGACATTATCACTTAGAGACAGCAAAAGGGGGTTATGGTTTTCTGTCAAGTATCAGCTCCAAATCCCATCAGACTCCGGAGGAGCTGGGTTGGATAGGAGCTCCTGAGCTCAGTGCCCTCTCTGTAAGACGATTAGCAGGTTTTTTGAACTTTCCAGCAGTCAGTTACATTATACCAGGAAGGAATTTGGCTGGAGATTTGTTCCTTACAAAGACACTGCATTCTTCTCTCTGGTGAAAGTGATGGGCCACTGCTGCCCCAGCCAGAACAGAGCCCAGGACTCCCACGGAGCACTGATTTAATCTGCTCCTGCTCCACACACATCCCACAGCTCCTGATCAAAACACAGGTACAATATTTTGGTCGGTTTGTTTCTTTCTCCTGCTGTGCTAATTTTCACATTGTTCTCAGTGAGGGGGTTTTGTTCTTTTTTTTCTTTTTTTTCTTTTTTTTTTTTAACAGAAACAGTTTGAACTAATACGTGTTGGTTTGGGGCAGAATGAAATGCCATTGAACTGAAAATCTTTTTTCCCCCTGTTTTCCTCCACAGGGCTGGTTTCCCACCCTGGAGCAGCTGGAGCAGGGCAGAATCTCTGACCAGGAGAGCAGTTATAGGTTGTTTAGTGAGAAAGCAGGAGCTTGGGAAGAAGAGGCAAAATGTAAAAGCATCTCTAGAAATCCATTAATGAAACAGCCACATATTTCCCCTGGCTCTTCTCCCACAGACACACTCAGCAACAAACCCATCCTTCTTTCACCCAAAAAACTACATGTATGGTGGCAGATTTGTGTAGGAGAAAAGGAGAGCTGCTGGGTTTGTGTCCATCAAATTGCTGCTTTGTATAAAACCAACAGGCATCTACAGAACATTCCCATGGAGGACTGAATTCCTGGGGAATGCCTTGCCAGCACCAGGAAAAGGCCTCTGTGGACAGCGAAAGCTCTGGGAGAAAGGCCCAGTCTGGCAGGTGCTCCCAGTATCTTCAAAGGGAAATACTTGGATTCTGCACTGGAGGGAGCAAAGCCTGTGAAAAAGCACAGGCAAGAGGAAAAATCACAGAGAGGAGCATAACAACCCACTGAAAATATATAAACAGGCTGTGCTCCATGTCCAGGAGGAACAGAAAGGATGTTATCAGCTTAAAGGGGATCAAAGGATATTTAGGCTGGATGTTGGCAATATCTTTTATCCCAGGCCTCAGTGGCTGTTCCTCTGAAGATTGCCTGGAGATGCTGTGGAGCCTCCCTCCCTGGCAGTGTCTGGGATGAACAGAGGCTGCTCGTGAGCAGCACACAGAGCTGAGCCATCCAGGGGCTGTGCTCTGACTGCTTCAGGTCTCTTCCACATCTGTTCTCCCCAAGATTAAGCAGGAAGAATGTATAATAACATTTTCTCAAATCTCAGTAGATATTGTAAACCCCCCCTTCTGCTTTTCTTTGCAGCTGCACAGCTCCTCTGCTCGAGCCCTCATTTGTATCCACCAAACCCAAAATTGCAGCACGTAGTTGTCAAAACCAGCATTCAAAGCCACACTCACAAAACACAAAAAGCACACAGAGCATCCTACAGAAATTCTGACAGAAAAAGCTGTCAGCTTCCCTTTCCACACTAACAGAGGATGGACAGGAAATGCGGGGTTTTTCTCTATTTATCAAGACATTTTGATATTTGAAAATCTCATTTGTCCCAAACCTAAGAGGAGAGTTACAATTCTAAGTCCCTAGCAAGGAGGAAACAAAAGCAAATTCTAAGGGATCTGTCTGGACTAAATGGACACAATGGAACAAGATTTTCTTTCAAAATAAATGCAGTAATAACATGGGATATTAGTAATAATATTAGTAATATGGTTGACCACAAACTAAAGCAAAATGTTAAATGAATCACTGAGAAAGAGTTTTATCAGTTTCCTGGATGGAAATGTGACACTTTGCCACATACCATGCCCTTCTATTTTTTTTTAGCTGAAAATGAAGATTGAATGGCAGTGAGTTGTAGTTGGTAATCTGTGCATCATCTCACCAGTTAAGGTTTTGCTCTCTATCAGAATCTTGAATTCTAGTCCCAGAACTCCATCAGTCTGCAATCTACTTGTAAAGCCAAGTCGTGCTCAAACTGGCTGAGCTGCACAAGGAAAGTGTCACAAAAAATGACCAACAGTCACTCTGTCTTTCAGGGAAGTGCAAGTGACTTCTCATGAAAGAACAGGACCAGGCACCCAAAACTAAAATATAACAGATATTTCAAAAGGCATATGTGCCCCACCCTCAGGTACCTGCTGCTCCTTGATCCCTCAGGAGGGGTGGAACAAGCACCTGGACCTGCTCCCCTTGCACAGAGGGGCACAGTTTGCCTGTTGCTGGTTATTCCCATGAATTTGAGAAGTCAGCACAGTGGGATTAACTGATCTGCATTTGCCTGTCTTGGCTCTTTCAGGCATCCCTCTGTCTGCTGGCTTGGAAGGGGGAGCAGGAATGCAGAGGAGGCTCTGTCACAGGGGCAATCACGTCACCTGCAGCCCCCGCTCACAGGCGGTGCCTCCACCTCCGTCTGTGGGACAGCAAAGTGGCACTTGGGAGAAACAGCCCGAGGCTGTGTCAGTGCAGCCACCACTGCACACATCCACCACTTTAGAGGTACCAACAAATGTCTTCCTCCTTGTCTTTCTCCCCTCCTTCGACTCTCTCCACTCTGGGGTCTCAGTGACTCCCCACAGTCCATGGTGCCCCTTTCACAGACCTAAGGGATGAATGATGCCCTTCCACCTGCTTCACTCCCAAATGATTTTGTGCTCCTAGGCTCACCCAGAGATTTCAAAGACCACAACGTTTTGGCAATTAAGCTGAACAGAAGCAGCCAAAGGCCCAAATGCCACTTTCAAACCCTTCTCAATGCTTGAATGCTGGACTGGGAATCTGACACATTTATAGCCTTGTTAGATATTTCTCTGGTAGTCCCTAAACTTCACCAGTCTGGAAATAACATTCAAACAGCCCTTTTTTTCTGTGTTTAGTTATCAGCACTTGACCAAGGACAGTCCACCAAGGACTGAAGCACATAAACGTATTAAGAACATTACTTCAATATTCCAAATACGTTAAAAACATCATTTGACCTGGGAAATGATTTTGGGTCAGGGAAAGTCTGATGAGTTTTTAAAGCCTTAGTGCCACAGAAGGAAGAGTCAGACCTCTCAAAACACTCCACACTAAACAGCTTTGGCGGGTGGAAGAAAGTTGGTCCCAAAATCCTCTATACACCGTGTCTCTGCTGCCTGAATCTCTCTAGGGAATACTTGACTTTGCAAGGAATCCAACTCTTCCTCTGTACAGGAAACCCTCGTCTTGGTTCTTGCAGAAGACCCAGAAACTCTGCATTTAAAGCTGTTGGTGGCTGTAGCCCCACTGCATTTGTAAGGCCTGTGCTGTGTACAATTTCTGAGGCCTCACCCCCCAAACGCTGCTGGGACTCTCTCTGTGCATGTAAAGCCTTACTCTCTCTCCTCGGTCTCCTTTGGATCCTTTTGGTCCAGGCTGTCCTGGAGATCCTGGCAAGCCCTGGAAGAGAAGCAGAACGAGAAGGAATTAATTTCTACTGTGCAACCTTTGTGTAGGTGTAGTGAATACATTTCCCAGCGATCCTCAGCTCCTGAAAACCTCATACACCCATTAAGCAATTGGGCTGGATTCTCTTTTCCCCTCAAGCAAATACAACAGGAGCTCTGTTTGCAGATATCCCGAGCCCTGTACTTTCTGCAGATCCCTCTCTTTGGGTCTTTTAATGCACTGCAGACCCCTGATGTAACATTTTTTTGGGGTCACTATGACAGGACAGTTCTTGTTCTCAGTTACCAAGAAGAAATTAATACACAGGTAGTATGTTTAGCTTAAAAATCCCCACTGCTTCCCCCCACTTCTTAATTGCCTCAGTGGGTGGCAGGAGCAAGCACACATACCTGAAAATTAATTGGATTGTGCAGTGGAAATTATTTTGAAGCTATTCACTCACCCTAATAAACAATTTTCAAATTAAGCCCAATCTCTGCTAATAATTTTACTCCCTGGGTTGAACAAATCTATAAAGCAGTCACCAATGGCTAAGAAGGGCACAGTCTCCAGATTTCTACTAATTGAACTGCTATGCAGAAATCGATCCAAATTCTTAACTTATCCACCCAGAGAAGCCACAGTTATTAACCAGACCAAGAGAGAACAATATTGTTTGTTTATATTCAGCCTGTCAGCTCTCCTTCTCCCCACAACCATGTACAAGATGCTTTTTTTCCACCTCAAGTGATTTGCACATTGTCTTGGAGGCTGCAGAAGTGAGCCTGGAGCTCCCCTCCAGGCCACTGGTGATTTAAGCCAGGCTGGTTAGGAACAGCTCCCCAAATTCCACACCAGCACCCAGAGAAATGTTTTTTCTAGGCCCAGAGAAATAAAAGTTCTGGGCATTGCTGTGAGGAGCTCAGTGCCTGGTGAAGCGGCCCGAGGAGGTTGCACACACACGATTTAAGGGTCCAAAGGAGGAGCCCTCTCCCAGTTCCAGCTGGGAGCCAGCACTGCTCACCAGTATCACGTTGCTCCCTGCCTGCAGCCAGCCCCACCAGCTCAGCTGAGCTCCCCACCAAGGAGTCAGAGACTCAGGCCTGGTTTAGGAGGTCCCCTGGGGCTGCCAAACAAGGTAGGGCACAGACCAGGCTTGGCCCTGTGTCAAACATGCAGCATGAACAAAGCTCAAGTGTCCACAAGCATCCTTCTCTCCTGGCAGTTTTCAACAGTGTGTGGTGAGACAGAGATGCTCAGGAACCCTGAATTCCACATTGCAAAAATAAAAGATTTACAGTGTGTGCTATGTGTCAAAAAGCCAGACTCTGCTGCAGAATGTACTTATGAATTGTGAATTACCTTATATTTAATGATGTTAAACTGCATCTTTCATCTGGCTGCCAAATCTCACACTGTTTGTATCTATCTGGAGTTTCTCATTGTTCTCCAGAGCATTCCCTAATTGAAAGGATTCTGCTACACTGGCAAACTTTCTCTAAGCTGTTGTCCATTGCTTCTTCAAAGTGGTTAATAAATACATAGGAAAAATCTTCTCTCTCTCTGTTTTCAATTCCAAACCTCCTCTTATCACATCTGAGTTACATCCCTCTGCTAAGTTACTTAACCTTTCTCTGTGCTCTCCAGCCATGTGTGATTCCTTTGAAAAATTTGATGCTGCTGCTTCACCTCCACACTAAGCAACGCTCTTCCCAAAACTGAGTCCCTTTGTATCAGCCAACCACAACTTGGAGTAGTTTGGCAGCTCCCTATCCATGACTTCACTTCTTTCCATCTAACCAGCTTTTTCCCTCCATGTGAGTACTGTGCCCTTCTTCCACCATAAATTCTTTGGAGTGAGTTTTTCCCTCTCCATTATTATCTCCCAACTCCACAATGTTTGTATCAATAAATAATCAAACTGATAGGGATTTGTGATATTTTTCTTGAATAGGAAGTGCTATGTCTGGAAAAGCAGGCTAAACACGTTCACTCTGGTGAATTCCCATTGATGCATTTTTGTTCTTTTTATGTGTTCCACAGAAATGCAGTATTTTCTATCACTGTGTTACTAAAGCCCATGTCAGATCCTTTGCATCAACTCAGGCCACAGTGAAATGTTTTGACACAGCAGCAGCACGATGTGTTGTTGTGATTAAGGGAAACTCCGGAAAGCAGAACCGTTTCAACCTCTCAATCCAGAATGAGAAAAAGGAATTAAATCACAGAATTTCATGGGGAACAAAGCAGCAGACCTAAGATTATTCTCTCTCCTTGTGCAATGAGATGATGTTTCACCCCGACTCCCCCTCCCCCCGCCCTTCACCCCAAAGCACCAAAGCACCTTACTTGTGATCCAGGGGCTCCGATGGGTCCTGGGGGCCCTTTGGGTCCTGAAGCACCTGGTGGCCCTGGTGGGAATCATAATTGGAGACAATCTTAAGAGGACTTAGAAGGAATAACCCTAAATTCCAAAGGCATGCACTTCCTTTCATGTTCTGCTGAGTCTCTCAACGAGTGAGAACCCTTCATCAAACACTGGGTTACTGGACACCCACATCCTGACAGAATACATCCCTGTGCCCTAGGGGAGATGTTAGAGCTCTGAGAGGAAAAAAGTGGTGAAAATAGGAAAGAAGGATGTCAGTAACATCCTGCATTTCCACTCCTTAAAATGCAGCTTTAGAGAAAATTTAAACTAGATCCATGGAACAGCTACATGAGAGTGAGACACGGCAGGTGCTGGTCCTGACACAATCTCAGGTGGCAAGGGAAGCCTCAAGGCTGCTGCAGTCGGTGTCTCTGGGGTGTCACAAAGCTGATGATGAACATGAAGGAGGTGGAGTTTGGCCAGAGCCAGGGGAGAGGCTGAGTGAGGAAAAGCAATGCTCCCCTTGGTCTTCACTCACTCCAGTGGCAATAAATTAATTTAAAATCTGTACCACAGGAGAACCGCTTACAGGATGAGTTAAACACCATCTGAACAGGTCAACTTGTCTCACACAGTCACTTAACAGATTCATTCCTTTTGAAATAATAATTACATCTCAACAGTAGCTGTTAAATTATACCTGCAGATGGGAGACAGGATATTTGCTTAGCCTGAACTTAGCAATACTCCTCTCTGCTTTAGTTGTCACAACCCTTGAGATGAAACAATGTGGACATTCTACACAAAGTACAGCTGAATCAGCCTCAGTCATTAATGCACCATACAAATGCTTAAGTCAAAGAATAAAGGAATTGAAGGATAAATGAAAGGCCCTCATAATGAAAGGAGAAGCCTTTTCTGCAACTAATGGGAGTTCACTCCTAAATATGCATCATACAGGGAAGTGCTGACATTTGCAGGAATATTATCATTTCAGCCACCCATCAGCACAGTGAGAAAGAAGGCTTGCCACTGAATTTTCATCTCAGATTCTGATTTCAGTTATACTGGTGAAAATCTGGAATAGCTCAAACTGGCTCCAAAGTCTTCATACACCTCCCAGAGCACCTGGCCAGACCTTGCTTTGTGGAGCTCTGCAGTGACAGGACAGGACTGCAGCAGGGTGAGAACAACTCTGCTCCAGAAAGGAATCACTGGACAACCCACACTTAAAGACAGCTTTTAATTAGCCCCTTTCTCAAGATGTGTCCTGCCGAAGGTAAAACAATCAGCCGCTATCAAGAGATAAAAACCCAGCTACATCTTGCCACCCTTCCCACTACAGCCCTTCCAGAAAGGCCTCCCCTCCCTGCCGGCACCCACTGACCACCCGCTGTCCATCCAGCCCTGCTCCCCCTCCCTGCCAGCACCCACTGACCACCCGCTGTCCATCCAGCCCTGCTCCCCCTCCCCTCAGGCACCCACTGACCACCCGCTGTCCATCCAGCCCTGCTCCCCGTCCCCGCGCTCCCAGCCCCGTGTGTCACCTGGTGGCCCCACGGGCCCCGGGGCTCCCCGCGGGCCGGGCAGTCCAGCCATGATGGTGTCGATGACGGTGGAGGCCAGCTGGGGTTCCCCATCTGTGGCACAGAGCAGAGTCAGCGTGCAGCCCAGCCGGGATCTCGCTCCAAGATCCTCTGGCGCCCGTTGCTGGCCAAGGGCCGGCAGTGCCGCAGGATGCTAAATTTGGGCTCTTGCAGCACTTGCCCTTCGCTCTCAAAGGGCTGTGTCCCCTCGTCCTGCAGAGCTGCTCATCCCACCCCTGAGCACCCCAGACAAGCTGTCCTTTCTCTCGAAGCCTCGGAGTTTTATACACCTGTATAATCCCACCTTTGAATAACTGACCCCAAATTTGCCATCTCCAAGACACACCCGGCTCTGCCTGGCAAACGCAGCAGGGATGTGGGGCTCCCTCCTGCCTGGCACCAGGGACACGCTGAGCCCCCCGGCAGCACATCCCCCCGGCCCAGCCAGATCACCCGGGCAGGTGCTGGTGGGAGCTGCCCTGAGGTCTAAGGAAAGCCCAGGGATGGGGGTGCTCTGCCCCCTCCATGTGCTCAGGAAACTTTCCTGCCATTTAGGATTATTTTAGGTGTTCAACTGGGCAGCTTCACTGAGTTCTGGGAAATGGATGGAAATGGGAGTGGAGCAGGAAAGGGAAAGCCAGCAGCAGGGATTGGAGGAGTTTTGTGCTTTTGCACATCTCTCTCAGTTCTCTCCAGTCAGCAATAAAACCCAGCAGCCTGTAGCAGTCCATGTCTTCCCTCAGCCTTGAGCCAACAGGTTTCTATTTCTACCAATAGTTGGTAGCTGAATAGAAAACCCACAGCTACAAATAAAAAAGTAACCTTCAGTATTTATTGCAATATCAAAACCATATTCAACAACCCTGTTCCCTCTGGACCTCTGTGGCACACCTCTAATCTGGGGAGGTACCTGAATGGCAGCACCTTCCATCTAGCACCCCACAACACTCTGGGACAGTTGTGGAAACCTGAGGGCAAAAATTCAATGAACAACCAAGACAACAAGGCCACAAAACAACCAAGGGACCCCACATCCTGGTGCTGCTGAGACTTGGAGTCCACTGTCCTGACCCTTTGCTGTAGGACCAACAACCTATTTCCTGTTTAACCTGGATGAAGATGCTGGCTCCTGGTCACCAGGATGGCAAACCCTCTGAAAAGCCCACATATTCCACAGCGGGAATAACCTCCATCCCCTCCTGCCCATGACCTCAAGCTTACTCATGTTTCCTTCCACCCATCCCTGTAACTCATCACAGTAAAATTCAGGGGAACCCTGTGCAGTAAAAGGCTGGGAATGTCTCCCTGCAAATGTTAAGTGACACCAGGAAGGTCGGAAGGGTGTTTGCTTACTCTGCAGAGTCCGGCCCAAAGGTCAGAAGGGGAGCTCTCCAGAAATTTTAGCAGACACATTGCAAAGCCCTTCCAACTTGGGGAGCGTTGGCAATGACAGAGAGGACTTCCAAGGCAGCTGTTGGAAAGTAGCTCCCAGGGAAAACTGTGCAACTGCTTTGACTGCCAAGGATAATGGGATACCTCTGCAATGCCTTCCTGGCAGCAGGACAGCACAAGGTCCAACCCAGATCCCTCTAAGAACCAAATTTTGTGCCTAAAGCCTGAATGCAAACAGGTATTTATTCGACTACTGTTTCTAAACCCATTCATCTTCCCCTCCCCACAGCCCTGAAACAAAGCAACTGAGACTCTTTTCATGTTCAGGAGGAAAGGTACCTCAGTGAAGTGTGTAATCCAATTAATTTGAGTTTTATTTGGCCATGTCAAAATCCATCATGGCTTGGGAGTAAGATGAAATTGGGAAATGAGCATCAAAGAGCAGTGAAGGCATTAACAGTTGCAGAGCCTTTTGTTTTTTAAGTGATCAACAAAATCAACTGCACATCCACTGAGAGGGGCAGAGGATGGACTGCAAACAACCAGGGTTTAATTTCTGCTGGAGGTAAGCTGGGGATAAAGATTTGGGTTGCAAAACATTCCAGCTAAATGGTGCATTATTACAATGACAGAGTTACTCCCACAAATCCACCCATCCTGACATTTGACTCAACATTATTTATCAAAGGTGATTCCATGATTGTGACACAGAAGAGAGCTCTGATCAACAACCCTTGGGCTCAGCAGCTCCTGGGCAGCACAGGACTGTGGCGCATTCCTTCCTCAGCTGCCTGGCCAGGCAGAACTCACACCCAGGTTTCCTTCCAGGATCAGCTCTGAATGAAGCATACTGTGAATGAAATGGGACTGATGTGTGTTAAAACACAACCCTCACATTTTTTCAAGGGACTGCCTCCGTATTCTCATAAAGCAGCAGGAAGAACTTGTATCTCTATAAACTCACTTCTCCTTATAAACAGGGGAACATTCTGGGGCTCTCTGCAGCTGGGGACTGTTAGAGCAGCCACAGAATAGCATCAAATAGTAGCAGGAATCTTCCCTTCTCAGCCACCTCCTGCACTGACCCAGGCTCTGGATTCTGTTTCAGTGCTTCTGGATACCCCAAAGCAGCAGACTGTCTGCTTCATGTGAGAAGACCTTGATTCAGGATTTGCTCCAGGAACTTTCCAACCCCCAGCCAAACCAAGAGGAAGAGTGAAACCAGTGTGACCTGGTCAGGCAGGAGCACCCATGTTCTCTGGAAGGGGACAGAGACACCCTGAAACAGCACAGAAATGCCCTGAAGGACACAGTGAAAGCTGCCCAGCCAGAGCAGCAAAGGCAGCTCAGGGCACACTTTGAAAGCAGTCAGTTTTCTCTAATCCCTTCTCTTCTCAATTCCCTTCCTCTTCTCCTTCCTCTTCACTTCCTCTGCTCTGTTCTTCCTCAGGAAGGGCCTTGCTGGCAGCAGGCACTGGGATGCTGCTTCACAAATCCCTCTCCCTTATCACCACTGACGTGCTGGGCACACACTCAGCCTGCTCTGCCTCAGTTTCCCCTTGCCCAACCCTCAGGCTGCCCAGGGGAGTGGTGGAGTCACCATCCCTGCAAGTGTTAAAAAATGTGAGGCTGTGGCGCTTGAGGACATGGTTCAGAGGTGCTGAGTTGATGGCTGGACTTGATCTTGGAGGTCTTTTCCAACAGTGATGATTCTATGAAAACAGGTTAATTTTATTTTCACGTGTCCTTTGCAAATCTTCAAATGTAGGAAAACAGCCCTCAAGAGTGAGAGTTGCCTTCTTTTCTCTAACTTTTCCCTAGAAATTGTCAGTGTTAGCACAAGCAATAGGTCTGAGCTAGACCATGGACCTGATCACTCATTTTTAAGTGGCAGGGAAAATGAGAGATCTCAGTAGCAGGCAGCCCCAGCAGCAGGGAACAGCAGCTCAGCTTCTGGCTGAGGGTTAAGGTTTCTGACTAAGGGATAAATTCCCCCATTACAGCCTTGATTTGTTGAGACAGGATGGAAATGAAGTAATCCTGTCTTAACTTTTTTCTGCTACCTGATCTGGAGGGAGAAAAATGGGACCATTTCTTTTACCACAGCACAGGGAAACTGTGAGAAAATATTTGTCTCCCCATTTTTGGCTTCTGCCTGTGGATAAATATTGCCAACAGGAACTTGTTGCAATTAATAAAGGCACAGGCATTAACCATGTTCAGGCAGAACCAAACTCTATATAGTAACAATAACCTGATACAGCTCTCATATCTCATTCCCATTACCAGGAATATGCTTCCCTCTGCTGTCAGCAGCTGGAATCTTGTGTTTATAGTTTTCAGATGGGCTCCTTTCAAAATAAGTAAATACATTTTTAAAAATCTAAACAGAATTTACAAGGCTAAGTTCTACTGGTGGTAGAGGATCAGCTTTCCACCAGCCTGGGGGAGGCAAAATCAGCCAACACAGAGGCAAAATGGTAAGAAAATAGACTTGATATTGCCAGAGCATTGTCATGGCCACATAGATAACTTGTACGTGCAGTTGGATTTGTGTATAAAAAATTGTCCTAAAGTTTTGGGCTACTCCTTCTGCAAACCAAGAAATCCACAGGCACGGAGGGAGGCATGCCTAGGGATGCCCAGGGATGGACATGGAACAGTCACCTTCTCCTCACTGTTCTCAAGTCCTTGTGGCTGCCCAGTGCTGGCAGAGGTAACAGAAATAATTATCCACCCATTTATCCTCCCCCCATTTTGGGACAATACTGAGTTCACCCTTCTCACACATCAGCTGGCAAGGCTGTGCAATCAAAGCCTTTATTCACTTTTCAATTTATCCACCACTTCACAAGAAAGTTTAATTCAAAGGGTGGTTGTAGGGAGGGGTCAGCAGCAGCACCCAAACCACCCTTAAGGATCACTTGGAATAAAGGCAGAATGGCACCATTTGTGACCCTGAGAGGGGTGGGGTGGCTGTAATGCAAAACTTCCTTGTTCTAAGGCTGATGAATGCAGCATGTTGATGTGTATTTTGTGAAAATCTTAGCATTGAACCTCAATTATTCATCCTGCCCATACTCTCTAGGTAACTGAGTATGAAACCAAGCCATTAGAATTCCCCCTAAATTAAAAATACATCTGTTCACTTTTGGGAAAATGAGTCTGGAGAGCAGAGTGGGGGGAAGGGAAGGGAAGGG
>VZRR01003713.1:511764-527925 GCA_013398015.1 Oreocharis arfaki | reverse complement strand
GAAGGGAAGGGAAGGGAAGGGAAGGGAAGGGAAGGGAAGGGAAGGGAGAGCTCAAGATAACTGTCAGACATGGGAAGATTCAGTAACCCTTGGCTGTAACTAAGACAACTGAGCTTTGGAGCTGGACAGGAGCAGCAAAGCTGGGGAAGAGGCACAGCTGAAGTCTGGGGCAGTGCAGAAGGGACCCCTGACAGAGCTGGGGCTCCAGGAGCTTACAGACCGAGGGGAGGCACAGCTGAGCTCTGCTTTTCCATCATCACATGCCAGCTACACAGGGCTGGACCAGGAGAATCAAGCCCAAATCTGAGAGCATTCAAAGTGCAGGATGTGCCTTTCCTAGAAAGCCTTTTCTTGCTCTGCAGAGCACAAATCAAATAAATATACTTTTTAAATCAGCATAGGCACAAAGAAACCCTGGCCCTACCCCAGTTACAGGGAAGGGATAAATCACGGTGTCAGTCTGGACTTTCCAGCCCACAATCCTGTGTTTTGTGTGGATGTGGGATAATGTGGATGCACCAGGAACACAGGTGGAAGAGGCATCTGCAGGAGCAGGGAAAGAGACACATTTAACAGATGTCCTTGTTATAATTCCAGAGCCGGAAATCTTTGGTCCTTGGTGATTCCTGAGCAACCCTGACACTCCAACACCACAGCAGTGGCACCAAGAGGGCTCCAATCCTGCAGCTTTGGTGCACCAGCACCTAATCTGCCACTCTGGATTCCTCTGCCCCTTGTCTCTCAGGTGATGCTCTGTCATTTCACTAGAGACCCTCTTCCCAGCAGCCACTCCTGATGGAAGTTTACAGGACACCAAGTTGCCTCCCCAAAGCTGTGATGAACCTAAAAAAACAGGCACAGGAAGCAAAATCCCCCAAACCCTGCTCTCACTGATGGTTTTAGGAGAGCAGGGACTCAGTTCTTCATTTTGGAGAGGTGAACCCCTCCAGCTTCCAAGATGTTTTATCTTGAACTGGAATTTCCAAGAGCCCCACAGAATGGAAGCAGATTGTCCAGCTGCTCCCAGGGCCCTGGCAGAGCCTGGCAAGGAGAGGGGAGCAGAGCTGAGCTGCTCCATGCCTGCCCACTCTGCTGATCCCACAGGAAAACACGGGAACTGAGGAGGGAACTTACTTTCTTTTTCAGCTGTGGGCTGGAGTGAGTAGAGAACCCCTTGTTGGAAGGTAAGAGGGAGGCTTGGCGTGGCTGGTGGCCCTGGAGGACCTGGGGGACCTGGGATCCCGGTTTCTCCTGGAAGTCCTCTTGGTCCTTGAGGTCCCAACATCCCTGTGCAGAGGCAGGAGAGGATGTGTTAGTTTGGGGACGTGCTAATGATGCTATCATGTAAAAAGGCAGCAAGAAGACAAAGGATTTCTGTCCTGAATTGCAGCTGTGGGAATTAGAGGGGTGGGGAAAACAGAAACAGCTTCCCAATTTTCCTTTGTTTAGCATCTTCCCCTGCAAAGCAGAGAGCTTGACTTGGCTCAGAGGTGTTGCCTTTGAGCAGCCCAACTCCTGAAAGAGTGAAATCTCCTCTCTCCCTGAGGCTGAGTGAGAAACTACAGGCAGCAAAGTGTGAAATTAAATCCTTCTCTTCCCCTGCAGGTACACCTGTGTCACCTCCCTGCCAGGAGAGCTCGGCAAGCACAAGGGAAGCAGAGCCAGCCCAGGAGCAGACAGATCCTGTGTCCTGTGGGGCTGGAAGGCTCTCGTTGCAAACTGAGAAACCAAAAAAGGCAGACACGTCCTTGGCCAGACTTTGGCCACTGACAGCTTGCCAGAAAGTGCCAAAAAGCATTCAGGGCTGCTCTCACATTTAAGGAACGCTCTGAGTTTTAAATCTTTCCCGAGCTCAGACTCACAAGGCGCAGCCTTTCAGACACAGAGAGCACAGAGCCTGAGGTCTGGCACCTATTGTGCAGTATCGCCCTCATCAAAACATTCAGGAACGTTTGGGGGATGAAGAAAGACTCCAAGCTCAGGAATGGAGTGTTCTCTGAAAGAACGGCCTCATAACCTTTTCCCTTAACATACAAAAGCATCATTAGTTTGACATCCTGGCATCTGACAGCTCGACACAACTGGTGAGAAAAAAAGGGAGTTAAAACAGGCACCCAGCGAGAGGGTTAAACAGGGAATGCTCTGCTCCAAAGGCTGACAGGCCACGGGCTCTTTCTTACAGCTCCTGAGCAGGATGGGGAAACATGATCCTGCTCTGCAGCTTTCTGGGACAGGCTCTCTCCAGCTCCACAGGAAATCCCAGGCTCTGTCATTGCTGTTGCAGGTGGTTGCCTGCCCTGGGAGCTCCTGGCTGATTCCAGCTCCCAGGGTACTCACTGGAATGGATTTGATACCAATTGAAGATGCTCAAATCTTGTGTGTCTGGCCTTGTCTGAGCTGCTGTCACAGACAATTTGTGTGAAGTGAAACATCTCCTGTCACAGCAGCACTGCCCTTCTCCAGGACTCACCTGGTGGCCCTGCTGGGCCCCTCTCACCAGGCTGTCCCTTCTCTCCTTTTGGCCCTGGTGGTCCTGGAAGCCCAGTTGGTCCGACCGGGCCTGGGGGACCAACCTGTCCTGGAATCCCTGAAAATGTTCAGAAAGGAAATTAGCTGGAAGTTAGGACACTGCTGAGGTCAGAAAGGCTTCAGCAACCTCGAAACCAGAGGAGAGGGACAGTGATGCAAAGGGGGAGAAATGCAGCAGTGCACAGACAGGGTGGCACTGGTGGCAGGAGCTCTCTGGCAGGAAGGTGAGAGGAGCCAGACTGGACTTTGCTTCTCCTCTTCTTCCTTCAATCCTGTAAGAAAAAAGCACGTCCCCATGCACAAGACCCTCCCCAAAAAGTCAGCAGGATGTGCACCTCCAGCTGGGATGTGCTGGGCAGAGCTACACTGAGCCCACACTGAACCCTTCCCAAGGCCTGAACGGCTCTGGGCAGGGTCTGGATGTCCTTTGCTTTCATGCAGACACACATAAACTCCAGGGCCATCCCAATGTACCAAAACACACAAAATAGATTTGCCAAAGCAAATCAAACCCTGTCTCCCACTTGCTCTGTACAGATCACACAGAGGTTCTGTATCAGTGATGCTTCCCTGGTTTCTCCTGTGTTCATCCACCTCACAAGGGCACCGTGCTGTGCACAGGCTTTTCTCAGACCAAAGCGACATTAATGCACCCCCACCTCTGAAGGACCTGGATGCCAGCAATTTGTATCACTGGGCAGGGTGCTGAGCAGGGTTCCAGGGTTACTGGAAACACCAGGAGCACAGTGACTGCAGCCCAGTGGAGTGCTTCTTGGCAAGCCCCCTCAGACCCCCAGTAAGCCACGAAAGGTGCAGAGGCAGCATTTGTGATCTCAAAGTGACCATTTCTGGTGACACTAAATAAAATCCTAACATTGTTTTCCTCAGACTACCAAAAGAATAACAACACTTGGCGATTGTATAGAGTTTTTCAGAAGAACACTGCACATCTTGGGCTCACATGGAGAGACATTTAAACACTGTGCAAACAGCACTGAAGCTTTAATGCCCTGGAGACGCAGGCGAGTGGGTCTGTCTGCTCAGATTAAGTGGTTAATGGTTACAATAAAGGCATTAACTGTCACAGCCAAGGGAGACAGAGGTTCCTGGTTTCTGGGCTACCAAAGGGCTCAGAGTATTTGAAAGCAGTGGCAGATGCAAGCTCCAAAGCCACAGGGAGGTCGGGCTGAGTCCAAAGTTCAGCGTACTCAGATTTCAGATTTTAGTCCATGTAATACATATGAGCATAACACAGCAGAGCAAGTTAAGGTTTGATCAACTCTTAAGGAGTGCCCTTCTCCTTTCCAGGTGTCAGGAGAGGAACTGGACCCCCCAAAACCAGTGCCAGCAGAATGTGCTGCATATGAGGGTGGAGAGCACGGATGGGAATAGAGGGAGAGAAGGAGAAAAGGAAAGAAACTGGACAACGCCCTCACAGCTGGTACCAGGAACCAGGCCTCACAATCAAATCGAGGCTCACAGGATTTGCAGCTCCCACATTTGGATCCAGTTCCTTCTGTAGATGTGGGATAGCCCACGTGGGGTACAGAACCTCATCACCCCAGATATTCATCCAAACTCTCCCCATTTCTCAGAACAAAACAATAACCCCCCAGTATTAGACCCCCTGGAAAGATTCCCCTTCCTCTCTTCTTTTTCCACTTTGGAGAGGTATCCAAATTGGTTTTTGTTACAAAAATGAAACCTCTCTGCCTTCAATCCATGATGAACTGGGCAGACTGGAGAAATGACATCGCTCAATGGCTTCGAGTGGGAGTGTGTGCCTGTGCTTTTGTCGCATTCAGTCGTCAATAAAGATCTGATTTAATTTGAGTATTGAACAAGGAAATAAGGTCAGGTTTTAATTTGGATCAATTTGCTTATCCACAGGACATAAACTGCAGCCTTTTCTATGGATAGAAGTGCTCCTTTAATGGATCTCCCCTGGCAGGAGATGCTGTCCTGGGAAGCGCAGGCAGGTGATCAGGAGTCCTTTTAGGAAAGCAAGAGCATTTGTTCACAGCATTGGAAACAGCTTCTAGTCCTAAAAAAACCCCAGCACACCTGAAACTTCACTGCAGCAAAATCTTCCCAGCACAGAGGGGAGAACAGCAGAAACTGTTTTGCAAGCACGACACGCTGTGCTGCTGAGTGTGGGTCAGAACATTCCCTCACTTGTGTAAATCACCCTCAATCCTTCAGTCCAACCTTATAACTCAATCCCACGAAGTCCTGCACACCAGGAGCAATCATTTCCTGCAGCATCTTCAATCACACTGCTGCAGCAGAGCTTTAGAGAAACTGGCACTTCCTTCCCTGGAGGGGGAAGCGCTGAAGGAAAGGCTGGGAGGAGCAGCACTGGGTAATGTGTCAGGCAAGTGCTCATACTGGTGACAAATGGTGTTACCAGCTTAAAGGAGACAAGTGCAAAAGGGGGAAGAAAGAGGGGAGGATTCAGGGAAAAGGGGAGAGGCCAAATCTTCAGCTAGCATAAATCAGTGCTGCTGCAGTGGCATTGCTTCCAGAGAGCTGAAGCCCACGGTGAGCGTTTATCCTCCAAAAAATATGAAGCAAAAGACCACAGGAAAAATATTTTTTAAAAGGCAGAGGGTGAGTAATCTACTGCTGCAAACCAAATCAGATGTGCAGAGACCTGGATTTTCTTCCTGGCTCTGTCATTAACCTGCAACACACCATCTGCTCCCTTCCTTCCCCAGGGGTTCCCCTGCACAGGAGAGGGGCTGCTCTGTTTGTATGGAGCTTAGGAAAGTGATGTCCTGAGCACCCCAGAGACCCCAGGTGCCCCTGGCAGGTAATACCAGCTGGAGAAGGGTTTTCTCCCATCACTCAGGACATGCCCTGCTGGCTCTGGCCATGTGTGTTTCCATGAGCTGCCCCTCTATTGGACAGTGCTGTCCTGCCCTGGTGTGTGGGAAATTATTGTCTCAGAGATGATAAAACTGGTGTTTGGCCTCTCCAACCAAAGCAGCCCAGGAGCAGATAAAACCCAAAGAACAAACCCAACCTCTTCATCTGTGAGGCCCCAAAGAGTTCCTGGCCACAGAACCCTTCTGCTTTTTTGTACAGGGCTGGACTGGGCATAACAACAGTTTGTGATTTGAAAGAGAAATAGCAGGAACTATGAACTTACCCTGTGGTATCAGCTGCTCCTCTGCGCCTCTGGGTCCTTTAGGCTCTGTTTAAGAAGGACAGGGTAAAAAAAAAATACAAGAAAAAAGAATAGGAATAAAAAAGAGAGAGATGAAAAATTAGGTCTCTAGCTGCCAACTGGCTCAGCCAGAGTATATATATTTTCTTAATACTCAGAAAAATGTATTCTGTTGATTAACAAGCTGATCAGAAAGGCCAGTGGTGCAGCTGTCTCAACAGCACTGATTGCTTTTAAATGATTGTCTGTTCTCAGCCCTGTCACTCACAGAAGAAATAACTACCCTCATAAACAGTAGCAAGTTTTCCTGGACCTCAGCCTGGAGAGGCATCAGCCAACCCAGAGCTACAGGGTCATCCAGAAACACTCCCAGAACTCACAGCATCCTGTCCTTGTCACCCACCTTTGTGTCAGGCCCCAGCATCCTGCCCTTGGTCCATCCAGCTTGGAGGCATGCAAGGTAGGGCTGGGATTTATTTTGGCTCAACACCCAGAAGCAGGGCAAAGTAGGGAATGTTTCACAAAAGGCTCTGGGGAAGGAGTAGGAGGGACAGAGGCTTAGCTTTCCACAGCCCCAAATCACTCAGGACACTCAGGTTTGACTTCCACCTACTCCAATATCCCACACAATGAAAGATCTCCTGAGAGCTCCCTAAGAGAAACCTGGGGGCAGCTTTGAGCAACGAGCCATGGCACAGTGCTGAAATCATGCAGAATGGGCAGCTCCCCTCCACCCTAAATTGTGTGGAGTTCCCTTCACTCCACCGAAATCCACGCTCAGCTTTTTGGCTGGCTTTGAATCGTGGACACAGACTGGTGTGGGGAGGGAAGGAAGCCAAATATGGACCCAGATCCATGAAATATCCCCACAGCTCCTTTGCAAAGCAAGTATTTGAAGCCCACAGAGGCTGGGTAGGGGCTCCAGCAGGCAACCACGTGTCAATGAGCAACTGAACTGATTATTTCTAATTGCTGAAAGACACTGTCCTGGCTCGAAACGCTCCAGTGCATTCCTGATTCCGTTATTACGCCACAGACATTATTCCACACCAGGTTAAATAAATCCAGGCCAGAAAAACAAAGGGTATCAGTGAGCATGGACTACACCTGGGAGCACACACACAGCCTGGAACCTGGCTGACACAACAGGCTCACACACAGCTCACACATTGATGCCTTAGGTTTTAAGTTTTATATTTTTCAAATCCAGTATGTAACTCTGAAATGTCATACAGCCTGTTAGCTGCTGTTCTCTCACGCTGGTTAGACATAACAAACTTCTCTAGGCCTGAACTCAAGGGCGCCTTGTTGTCCCAGGCCCCAAAATATGCAAACTAAAGCCTTTGAGAGGAGGGGCAAATCTGGGGTAATTCCATCAATGAAGTTGTAATTGGAGAATTAACCCTGATATGCACATGGACCGAACTTATAAAAGTGTGAAGAACCCGTGACCCAGGGTCCATCTTGGGTGCAGCCTTTTGACTGCCCAGGGTGCACCTCTGAAGGCCCTTCAAATAAATACCTGCTTTTATCCTCTTAACCTTGTCTCCCCTCTGTTTTCAGGTAGCCACTTCAAGACATCAGCATCACCACCTGCTTTGGGAGGTGACCACCACTGACCACCTGGCTTTGCTGCAGGGGTGGAAGGTGCTGACCCTGGAAGGGGCTGAGCCTGACCAAAGTGCTACAGGAGAGCTGCTCTGCTTGGCATCACTGCCAAAAACCTGGGGGAGAGGCAGCCACTGCTCCGTGCCCAGCAGGACAGGGCCATGTGGAAGGAGCCTCCACGAGGAGAGGACTTGGGCTGGAAGGCCCAGAGTCACCAGCATTTCGCTGGGCTGACTTTGGTGCAGCAAGGTGCAGGTGCAGAGATACTGCCACAGCAAAAATAAATGACAGGGAAAAGGCAGAATGAGCATATAATGGACACTGGGGGAAAGTGCTCTAATTCAGTTCCTGGCAGCCGTGGCTGTGGTTCTGAGAACACTTTGCAGAACATATTGTTAGCGAGCCTCCCTCCATGTTGTGGCATCATGTCAAATCATAAACAGGGACGACATCTGGACTGTGTTGGTCGCTCCAAGTCTGCTGCAGTCAGGAAGGGCTGCCATAATAAACTGCTAGGGCCGAAAAAATGAAAAGAAGAAAAGAAGAAAAGAAGAAGAAGAAAAAAGCAAAGTAGGCCCTAAAGAATAAAGAACTGCTCTGGGAGCAAGCAAAACAACAGACAGACAGGGCTTTGGAAGCAGAGAGCAGGGATCCTGAAAAAAGATGCCAAGGTCAAGGAAATTCAATGCGTGGGGATCTGTCTGGCCAAGTGGGCTCAGAGGGAGACTTTCTTATAAGTGTATTTTTTTTTCATGCCACAAGAGGGATCATAAAACAGCCCATTGTGTTTATGGCAAATTTAGAAAATATAAAGCAGACTGCAACTAATGCTGCTATTCATGGGAAAGTTTTTTGTCCTAATAAAACCAAGAATGACCTGTGCAGCCCATTCCTCTATCCCCCAGCACTGCTCCCAGACCAGGAAATGCTGCATTTGGTGCTCAGTAGGTGAGCAGGAACTGTCCCACCATGATCCTGATGGTGCTCTGGAGTTTCCTCAGGAATGTTTTGATGTGTGCAGACCTCAAAATCTACAGCCTCTGGACTTAAAACAAGCCCACTGAAACACACGGGCAGGCACAGTGGCCCTACTGGGGTTAACAGAACTCGAGCAGACCCAAATTCAGCTCCCAGCAGATGTTCATGCCCACAGAAATCGTGGCTGCCACAGGCCACCAAGGCTGGCAAAATGCAGCTTCATGGATTAGCTCCTGAGCTTTGCTGCATCCTTCCAAGGACATCCCTGCTCTGCTCTGGCTGAACTCAAGGAAGGGCCCAGACCTCCCAACCCCTCTCCTCTGCAGCTTCCAAGCATAGAGCAGACCCAGCCTCCTTTTCAGCTACCCCAAAGGCATCGTGTATGTAGGGTGGGCGACGCGGTGAAGAGCAGGCCAGGCTTACCAACAGATCCCACGGTTTTCCTGAGGACGGTGCCGGGGTTCAGCAGGGGGAAGGCGTCTGGCAGCAGGTCGTCGTACCACGTGGCTGTGGTGCCCGTGATGGGCAGGTTGTTCTCCAGGGCCGGGCTCCGCTCCGCAGCCTCGAGCAGCAGGATCTGGGCGGGGGAACGTGGGGAACACAGACAAGGTCAGCTGGATCCTAGAGCAGGGTGCTCACAACCCCAGAGCTGTGGGTTCAGTCCCCAGATGGGCCCTTCAATTCAGAGCTGGACTCGATGGTCCTTGTGGGTCCCTTCCAACTCAGAATATTCTGTGATCTGGATGGTTTCGTATATGGTCTCCATTCCTGAAGAGGTCCTGAAACTCTTCTCCTTGCCAGAATAACTCTGCTCACAGACCACAGGATTTTGGTGTCAAAGCTTTATTGGTTTTTGGAAACCGGCAGCAATTAGCGCAGGAAGCTGCTGTGTTAATTGTGAGTGTGTCCCACACACACTCTCCTTGGGGAGGACTTCACTGCCTCCAGAGGGACTTGGCCTCACGTGGGATTGTGTCCCTGGCGAGAAACATGAGACCAGGGACCAGAGCTGGTGTTGGGGACACAGCACTTCCCTGGTGTTCAAACCCAGAGTGAGAAGATCAGAAATTACTGAGAGCTCGGATGAGGTGAAGGGCTGTACCTGCAGGCCCAGGGTAGCAAAGTGAGAACAAGTTCTGGTTGTAAAAGCACAAATACCGACCAAATTAAAGATGATGGAGAAGATGAAACTTTTAAAGGGTTGAAGTGATTTAACTTTGAAGCAAATAAAAAAAAAAGCAGGCTATTTCCTCAAAGAGCTCTGCTTAGGAGCCATAAGATATTATTAAAACTCACAGCTGTTTCTAGGCCTTGCAAACACACAACCTTCAAATAAACCCACATCCCAACAGGCGTCCCTGAGGTGTTTGGGCCATTTACAGCCTTCACTCCTTGGCAAAGTGACCCCACTATCCCCACATGATTCAGGCTGTTCCCCAGGCTGTGCTCCCTGACCACTGGTAGCCTCTATGAAACTGGGAGCTGGCCTCTAACGTGGCTACATGGGAACATTTTCCTAGGCATGCAACACTGAGGTTTGTAACAGCATCATCTTTTCCTCTTTGAAAACCACCTAAGCAATACTGATTTAGGGATAAGGGAAATAGAAGGGAATATGGCTCAAACTTTCCACTAAATCCCTAGAAGTTTCAGCTTTTATACACTGTGTTGTCTTTACATAATGAAGTCACACTGCAATTATAAATGAGAGTGACTTGGCTCCGCTTGTTTGTTTTTAACTTGCAATTATTACAAGGTTTATCACTTCTTTATTGCAAGGCCTGGTGAGAGCCAGTACTGCAGCAGCGCCAGAAATGATGAACTTCCTGCAGAATGTACTGGCCTGACGGGGGTGAATCAGAAACTAATTAAACTGGGAGCTGGGTTAAGTGCAAGGGAACTGAACCTCACTCTTGCAAACAAGCAAAATTCTTCCTTTATTGCAAGGATCATTATTTATAGATCCAGATTTCCACTTTCTAAGTACAGCAAAAAGGAGTAAGGTCACAATGATTTTCTTCATCAGGTTTGCCTGATGCCAGGCAGGAAGGAATCAGTTCCATCTGCCTTTTGCACTCTGCGCTCCTACCCAATGATTTATTTGTCAGACTTTCCAGGAGATGTGTTATCAGTTCAACAAACACTTAAGCATGTGCCTTACCATAATTGTGCTTAACCCCCATTGCCTTGGGACTCAAGTGTGAGCTGAAGACCCTTTCTGAATCACTTTATATTATTTATTATACCATCCTTTTTCTTCCCCAGCAAACGCCTGGACATTTGCAAAATGCGCTTGGGCAGAGAGGCAGAACCAACCCTGGAGGTGGCAAATTAGAGGGGCTGCAGCCAGGGCAGGGGTGGGATGCTCCTGCTGCGAGGAAGGGGCACACAGGGGCTGTCTTGGACAGTGTTTTGCAGAGCTGTGAGAACAGGGATATTAAATCACTGCAGCCATGGTCAGGGCCCAGCAAACCACAGGGGCCCGTGGCCCTCGCGGGCGGCGCGAGCACGGCTCTGCCGAAGGTCGCATCTGGAGTGGAACAGCTCCAAATCATTTTTATGGGTGACAATAAAAATGTGTTACCACATAATCAACACAAAACAGTGGCAACGGTATCCTTTTCATTAAAACAACATGTTTTAAATGAGCACTCTGCTGATAAATGCTGTAAAAGCTGTAAAGGCATGCACAGGATAATCCAGCATGCGCTGTTATAAATTGACTATATATACTTTGCAGTCATTAAGGCTCAAACCATAGTAACAAGTTTATTTTCCCTGGGCACGAAATGATAGAGGTCAGGAAGTCTCCAGACTTGAAATTGCTGAGAAATTCTAGGTTTTATGATTAGGACTGAAGAAATGCCCAAAAGAAATAAAGCAGAAAGAAGAGAGCTCTCACATCCGTGAGATCCACAGAGCCAAACTAAAGAAGGAGAAGCACAAGGGATTTAGTCACATTCAAAAATCTCAAACCACACACGGCTCTTTCAACAAGGAGTGTCCTCTCACAGCTCACACAGCACAGAGCACAAACGGGCTCCTTACACATTATTGCAATAGCACTGGAGCCATTCATCCGTTTTCTGTCACGTTCTGTTTTTCTTAAGGCTGCCATTGCTGTAGTCAGGGGACTCAAGGAGAATTCCCACTTTCATTAAACAAAAAAAAAGAAAATTTTGAGCCCTCTGAGTAAACTGCTGGAAAATGATACCACAGAGGCTCACAGCCAGAAAGAAAATTAGCAAAATGTGCAGTGTATTAAAGTCTCACTACTAAAATCTTGGTATTTTCTAGTCAATAAGGTTGAGGTAGAGAGAGGGATAACACCAAGCGAAGAATGTGTGGTTTTCACAGGGAATCCTCATTGCAAGCAGCACCCACCTGTGTCGCTGTTACCACTTCCAACACAAAAGTTCTGCCTCCATGAAGAATGGAGGCAGCAAACATCCCCATGCCACAGGATAAATGAAATAAGTCTTGCAGCCGTGGGTGATGTCACTGGCCAGCCAACCAGGGAAGGCAGAGAGGAGGACAATGCTTGCCAGTGGTGCCAGGACATCAGATCCCTGCAGGACACAAAAAAACCCTTTCCTCCCCACCTTGCACTGTGCAGTCTGAGTTGAAGGACGGCTTGAACTCAGCGAAACTCTCAAACTTTTGTCTTCCTGCACGTATGGAAGGAAAAACTCAAATCAGCCATGCTGAACTGGAGCCTCTGGCAAGAGAGGTCCCAGCAGCACGAGGGTTTGTCTCTGGCTCCAGACCCCACGGCTCAGACGAGCTGAGCTGGGTCAGGAGGCTGGAAGGGGCTGAAGTGGGGCCACATCTGCTGCCAGCACCGCGCGGGAGCCGGGCCGGCCGCAGGAGCCGTGTGAACGCTCAGGAACCAGGGGATGACCCTGCCCTAGCCCAGGCTCTGGGAGCAGCACCAGAGGCTGCTGCCTGCAGGACTCACCCCGGGGTGATTCACTCCCAGACCCGCCAGGCTCCCAGGGCAGGGTCTGGCTCCCACTCCACCGCCAGGGCTCGAAGCCTGGCTGCGGATCCCGCTCCGCTCCCGGCCCTCCGCGGGGACACGAGCGTTGTGTGCCTGGAGCTCGGTCCCAGCTTACTCAACCCACCTCCTCCTTCTCCATTTGCCAGCATAAACTTTCTCCACTTCAGACAAATACCACATTTCTTGCGTCAGATCAAAAGTTTGGGCCAGGGACAATGGAAATGGGAGGACGGTTTTCATCTTCTTGAGATGTTCAGTGTCAGAGGACTTTTTTTTGGCTTGTAGTGGCTTTCCAGAACCCTACTTTTGTTGTTCCCACTCATGAAAAAAAGATTTCACAAAGGCAGCCTCCTCCCATCATCTGTCCTCTGCTCACATTCCCGATGTCCTGTAACTAGGTAGGTGTTAGAAACAAGGGAAGAGCAGCCAGGCTTCCAAAGATTTAAACGTTGATATGACAGGGCTCAGAATGCTTTTTCTTTGGATAAAAATCCAGATGGATATTATTAATTAATAAACAGGGGATATTTGGTCTCTTGAAGCATTGGTGGAATTAACTCCCTTCCATCCCTCTCTAAAGAAGAGGAAAAGAAACTCCATGATTCCAGCTCATCAGCTAAAAATTCCAGTGTAAAGTAACATTCCCTTGATCTTGTAGAGACACAAGCTGATTAATAATGGTAATTGCATAACTTGTTGGACATATCTTTCTTCATGGCAAATTATTTGGCAATACAGGAGTTCTTTAATCATTCATCAAGACAGATCTAAACAGGGAGTTTTACCAAATGTGATGGGGATGTCTCTCTCTCCCAGCAATGTGGGACCTGTGAACACAAGGCTCCAGCACAGAACAAGTGCTTGGTTTCCAAAGCCAAAAGACATCCAGGCAGTGTCCACTAAAATCTGAGGAGGTGGGTGCCCAGAGAGAACCTGGGTGACTTTATCCTTTACATCTTAGAGGCTTTGGCCAAAGGGACAAGATAATTAGTGCATGGAGGAGTTTTTGTTGCACTGATAAATTATGGGGGGAGCTCTAGTTGATGTCATTGTAGTGACTCAGTGCAGAGCAAAAGGTGAGGTTTATGTCCTCAGATGATGCATGGAAGGCAGAAATATGGACCACAGGCTTCTAACAGGTAGCACAGCTCTTGTTCTTTCTACAAAGAGCGTTACAAGATTTCCAAAAAAGAATGGAAAATGCAACTGTTTCCTCAGCAGGTACGTTCTGGAGGGGAGTCAGGGCAGAGAAGACACAAAAGCACAGGCTGCCCTCCCAGTTCGGATGAAACACAGGCACTGTTCAGCAGCTCCTCAGATCACATCCTTGAGGCTTTGCTTGAGAGAACAGCTGGAAGGGAAGGATTGGCTGTGGTCCTGTGAGGCACCCAGGGAGCTCCTCTGAATGTGCTCCCCATGGGACTCACTCTGCTGCCGAGGCCCCCAGCCTGCCACAGCTGGCACCCCAAGGAGCCAGAGGTGGAAAGGATCCAGCAATCCTTCAATGCCCTGCACACAAAGCACACAGGAGCTCAGAAATCAGTTCCTTCAAAACAGCTGATAAAAATACATGGGAGCTATAACATCCCACCCTCAAAATCACATCTTTCTTCTGCCCCAGGTATTGTTGAGACCTCCTGGGGGTGTAGGAGTGCCAGGGATGTGAACCCAGACCAGCATGAGGTGAACTCAGTCTTGACCAAGTGCCCCCTGTGCCCAGCAATGGCTTTGGGATCAGCTCTGCTTCCCCCCAGGTGAGGAGCCCTCAGCTCAGAGATTCACCTCAAACAGCCTCAGGTGCCTCATGTGCTCTTCTCCTCCAGGGAGCTCTAAAAGCTGCTAGGAGAGAGCAGCACGAGGGAAAAGATGAAGAGATTGGGCCTTTCCTGGCACACCTCAGTGCAAGATGAAAGAAAAAGGGCCCAAAGTCGTTTTTATCTTACAGTGGTACTCTACTTATGAAGCTGCACTAGAACTTCTGATTAGAATCAAGTGGAAGTTTGAATGTTTGGACACAGAATTACAAAAGGATCTGAGAACATCCCTCGGGCTCCTCACACACTTCCCTTGACAGACCCTATTGTTTGTCCACAAATGTATTCCTCTTCAAAAAATCAAAGCTTGTAAACAATGTTCCCAGGTATTAAACACACCAAAAAGTATCTCCTAATGCAGACACAGGATTTACTTGGCAAACTTAAGCTGCGTGTCAGAAAAAGAGAATTTTGCAAAGTTATTTTATGAAAATATTAAATCCATTTGACTAAAAATGCCAAACTTGTAACTAAAAGACTTTGTGGGAGGGAATGGTGGACGGGGAGGCCTTTGCAGCCTTTTTGTTGTTCTGGCAAACGATTTACAGCATTGGCCAAACACATGGAACAGTCTTAGGGGACAGACTGCTCCTTCAATCCAACAGCGATAAGAAATAAGGTCCAAAAATCACTAGCCTTTAGAAGGAAAGGATTTTAACTGATATTCTGAAAGGCAGCAGGATGCCCAACTGAGAGAAGGGTCAGTACCTAAACTGCCTCATCATCAGGATTATTGCAGATCAGCAAAAAACCAAGAGATAGATGCAAAGTTACACAAAATTCAGATCGCCCACCCAGCTTTGATTCATGGTTCTTCCTTGTAAGAACCAGTTAGGAAGTTGCATTTTATTCTTAGAGACATTTGAGTCATTAACTGACCTACAGAAACTCAGCGTTAAATTAGAAATTTTACAGGGATTGATTCCAGGTTGTTACTGCTACCAGCAACCAGCCAGTTGTTATACAGCTACCTGTGAAACAGCCCAAATCCTCCTAAAATTCAATGTACTGCTGGAGCTGGAGAAACAGATTCTGCACAGAGCCTTAGGAAACCTTAGGGATTAATAAGGAAGACACCTTCCTGTTCAGAAAGGAAAGGAAATAACTGCTCATGGCTATCACATCCAGAACATGGAAAATCCATGGAAGTCCTTGAAGCATCAAGCAACTATTCACATCCACCCTGCAGAACCAGCAGCAGCCTCACAGCCAGGCAATTCTGGTTCTCCTCCCAATGTCTCAGCCATGTCACAGCACCATGAAACATTTGCTATCTTCCAAATATTTCTCCCCTACAGCAGGGAATTGTTTTATTGTCTATCAGAGAAAGGAAAGACAAACCCCATTAAACATCCCAGACAGCTGCCAGTATTTCATGTAACTGCCTGGGAGAAGAGGGAGATACAGAAACATTTCATACAATGGTCATAATAAAACGCCAAGTAATGATGCTTTACCATCCAAAGACATGGGTGGTGAAGGTGCTGCTGGTAATCTGTCCTAAATAAATGGGCTGATCTCAGAAAAATAGCAATGAATTGATCAAATTCTGTGCACGGTACAAAGATTTTCTTTAAAACCTTTCAGAATCTTCTGTGTGGGGAATCACATTACAGGGACTGTTTTCATGCAAAAACTATGCATGTCATTTATCAATCACACAATGAATCAATCAGACACTGGATATGTAATGCTATCTCCAGGCATTAAAGCTGGAAGCGAAATGCCATGAGCTTCTCAAGAGTGGTGTCAGGAGATAAGGCTGGGTTATATCAGCTCAGATCAGGCGCTGCACTCCAGCTCCAACCCAAACCTGGGATTAATGCTGTGCTGCCCAGAGCTCTGCGGTGGAGCTTTCTCAGAGAAACTGGGTGAACAAAGTGAGCAGAAATTTGTGTGCAGCTGCCTGCAGTCCTGCCTGCTCCTCTGCCAGCCCTGCCTGCAGCCCTGCTCCTCTGCCAGACCTGCCTGCAGCCCTGCCAGCCCTGCCTGCTCTCCTGCAGCCCTGCTGCCAGCCCTGCTCCCCTACCAGCCCAGCTCTCCTGCCAGCCCTGCCTGCGACG